>OX632362.1:5365540-5533040 GCA_951751655.1 Ophion costatus | reverse complement strand
ACAATTTACACTGCAATCAACATACAAGTACATTTTTTATGCTTAATTTAAAATGGAAATATCCTCAATGGCCGAATGAAAAATACAAGGAAAAACATCCAATATCATCGTTTTTTATTTTACATTGTCAAGACAAAAGTAGACATGATGAATTTAAAACTAAAATAGTTTCGATAGCCGAATAATAACTAGTTGGAATACAAAGATATATATTTATGAATTAAAAGCGGAACAAAAAATCAAAAGAATCTGAGTCAGTCGATCATTGATAAAAACACCTCATCCAAAAACTTCTGTAGAAAACTTGCATGTTTCGTATTTATTGCGTTTCTGTAAAAACTCGCTCCACTTCATCCCTGTGTAGAAGATTCGTTTCTGCGTCGATTATATCGGTGAGATCTTCCTATAAATAAAAGAGAAATATCTTTTATGAGAAATGGGGAATTCCATGTTCAATACACAAAGAAGGAAGCTGGTTGCAGACAAAAAACCAACAAATTTTATATTTCTATATAAAAGATAAAAATTTTGCTTTTTGCACAGTGCCATGACGCTTGGATGAAGTTACACTTTTAGGCACTGATAACATGTAATTTTATAGGCTGAACTGTTGTATAGGACCAGTAAGCTCTGTATTTCTAAAAAAAGTTGGTCGATTGTCACTTTTGCAATTGCGTAACCAGTTTCCGAAGGGAATTCGCCTTGCGGATACTGATTGCGGGAATAAAAAAATAGACGAACCATGCGTGCAGTCTTTGCATAGAACCAGTAACCTTTAATTTCTATGACTAACAAAATTAGGATACCGATCACTTTTAGACTGCATACTGAGGCTACGCAAGGAATTATTCCAGAATAACTAGTATACACAAGGAATTATTCTACGGTAACCATTCTATGCAAGAAATTATTCTAGCGTAACTAGTCTACCCGAGGGATCATTCTAGGCTAACCAGTCTACGCAAGGAATTATTTTAGCGTAACCAGTCCGGGCTGGGAATTATTCTAGCGTAACCAGTGCAAGGAGTTAGCCGATCATAACCAATTTACACAAAGAATGATTGTAGCATAACCAGTCTGTGCAAGGAGTTAGCCTATCGTAATCAATTTACACAAAGAATAATTGTAGCGTAACCAGTCTATGCAAGGAATTACTATGCATAATCAATTCGAGCAAGGAATTATTGTGTAAAGACTTGTTAAGCGGTATATGACTCACGTTTTCATTAACAGCGAAAGAATAATAGTCTAAAAAATTACCATTATAATACTTGAAAAACTCTACCATAAGATGCGTACGCCTTCGATGAACCTGTCGATGTATGTCTGGCAAACCATGCAGGTTGCCCGGATGTGAATCAAAAACTGAGCACTGCACCATTGCAGACGATCGCGTGATGGTATAGTTGGCTCTATAAATATCAACATTTTGTAAATGTCACTTCGAAGAGCGTAGAGAAAGACCAAACTTCGATTCTACATTACTTTTTATACACAACAACGCGATAATAGTACAACAACAACGGGATAATAGTACTATAATCTGTTTATATGAATTACCAGGTAAATAAAACCTTGTAATAATTGAATATTTACTCACCTTCTTCAAACGTATAACTCTCGTTTTGTCGGATGAAAAGCGTTTTAGTTTGAATCTTGTTATCGGGATGTTCCCGGGCCACGCGTCGTTTGTTAGTTTTCCATTTTTTTAAAAGTGTACCTCACCCGTCCTCAGCGCACTTAATTTTCTTCCGAGGGTCATGTTTGTGATATTTCACGATGTGGTGGAGCAAAAACTTATGTGTTTCGCATTTAACATAACACATTTCGCACTTCAAAATCTCTTTCACACGTCCGTCTATGATGCATAGCGAGGTTACAAACAATTGCCATATTATGATATCAACTCACCTGACGCGTGTTGTTTGTGGTACACACGTGCAAGTGCGTGTTGTATGCGCTTTGTGCGACGAAATGTGTCGTTCGCGTCGCGTGTAGCTGCGCCACGTGTTGTTCCGAAAAAAATGGGTTAATTCAACGCGCTTTATGGGTGTTACAGTAAGTGTGTTCTCCGGACTATGCATAGTCCGAAATAAACGCAGTTGTTTTTTTTTTAAGACCAGATAACTATTTGAAAATTTGCAATTAAGTATGACGAACGAGAATATATAGTTGTTGACGTTTTCTTTCACTGGTTAGAGAGTAATAGGTCTACCGCTTTCTTTGTTTGCTATGTCAATGACGTCACGTCGGAATCCATTATGTTGGCTACCCTTTCGCATGTTCGTTGAACAAATAGAATAGGCGTTTTTTTTAAATCGATTATAACATGTATTTTGTGTTTTTATAAATTCAAACCAACATTATTCGATTACTTATTGCAAGAAATGCCTTATTTATACACGCCTAGTATTTTTTCTTACATGGAGTAAAATACCCTATTGGAAAGGAGGTTTCTAATGTATCGTTTGTACACCTTTTTGAGCGGTTATGAAAGAATCTTATTATTTTTGCACTTAGTGGGAAGTAGTTGATTACTGGCAATGAGTGACAAATTCACACAATCGTGAGGTTGAACCAGTAATACTTTTTTTTTCATCCAACACATGCAGTTGAATAAACTAAAGTCATTTAATAAGCGTGTGTGGGGAATGATTTCGCAAAAATAAAAGCCCGCTAAGAAGTTTGGCTACACGGTTGTCAGGGTTGACCTGTGTGGCTATTGAGTGAGCTGTGGTTGGTTCCATCTTAATATTTTCTACTTCCGCTGAAATTCAAGTTTTAGAAGATCCACATGGGTCGTTAGAAAGTTGTCATACTTCTTCACTAGAGGCATTCGAAGGAAGTTAGCCTATCACTAAATTCTAAAGTCCTCCAAGTTGGGAAATTGTTGCGTTTCAAGAAAATGAACATTCCTTGGTATACGGAGAGAAAAAGTCAGTTGGATCAACGAAGTTGTTCGTTCGCAGCAACCCAACGAAATATTAAAATACAACCCTAAAATACTCGATTACTTCGAATTTTCATAAGTTCGATGTTTTAATCATTTAAAAAATAACCTGATATATGTTTTCAATGAATAATTCGCTGGTGCCTCCCAATGACAGATTTAGGTCGGCCCAGCTGGTTTTTCCAGCACATCGGCCATTATCATTCGGGAACACGTTCCTTTGGGAACTTTATTTTAATGTATGAAGGTGTAGCTCTCTTAAAGCCTCAATACATACATCGATATCATCATACGAAACCCACCCCATGCTTACTCATTTAAAAATGGTTGATATATATATACTCATTTTTAATGCAGCTACGCAAATCTCATGACCTCTATGGGGTACTAGGAACGTCAGTCACATTCGGGCCATGTCGACAGTTTTATTATGAGGAATGCCGAATATTTGAAAAATTCGGATATTATTCGTTTGCGTCCAGTGGATAAAAGAAGAAGAATAAGCGTAGCGTTGGGTAAAACTGTTTCTTTGCTCGACGTTGGGTTGAGTTGACTCTTCTCAACTTAAGAGATAACACCACTCTAGCGGCAGAACATAAGGCCTTACTTTGACAACCTATTTTGGGAATATGAAAAAAGGAATAGGATTTCTTTTGAGAGGGTTTATTTAACACATATTAAAGTATAAAAAAAAATTTATTGTAATTTTCATACGAAATGGCGGTGAAAGTGCCCATATTGAAAAACATGTTTTTTACAAATAGCCTCACGGGAGGACGGTTTTCTCGTAAAGTATAAGACCTGGAACAAAAGCCAAAAAAATTATAATGTATATATTATTAGCTATACGACTACGTAGCGATTTTTTAAATCAAATTTAGAAAAAGTTGCGCACTTTGAAAGAAATAACTCGATCTGTTACCGAATAAGAGAAGCAGTAAATTTTTTATAATAAAACGTTTACATTTAATAAAGAAACGGCTACGTACTCCCATAGAGAATGTAATTGTGAAGCTACCATAAAAATTTCGAATCGTTCCATGCAAAGGTGTTCGAGTAATCCGTCCTCCCAGTTTGGAAAAGTTTTCAATCGATAATTAAATCTTAAAAAATAAATTTCGCTACAGGACCAATTGCATATTGTTTCTATGACCCCAAAGTATTTTATAAGCTAAAAAACGATTTTTCAAAAATCCTAAAGTGGTGTTATCCCTCAATGTGAAAGCTGAGAAAGTCGTGTTCGAAAAATACACGTGTGAATTCGAGAACGTCAATAACGTTTTGTACAACACGGTCCTTCCCATGTACGAGCTAAAGCTCAACATCGCATAATACTTCACGCACGAGGATGGAGAATAAAAACGGGGATGTACAACGAGAAAACCCTTGACGACAGAGCGATGGAGAGAGCAAAACAAGAGGAAAAGGGTGAGCGGAAGGGAGGTAGAGAGAAAAAGGGAGAAAGATAGAGATAAAGATAA
Organism: Ophion costatus; assembly: GCA_951751655.1. Taxonomy (NCBI): domain Eukaryota; kingdom Metazoa; phylum Arthropoda; class Insecta; order Hymenoptera; family Ichneumonidae; genus Ophion; species Ophion costatus. The sequence goes on along the minus strand of OX632362.1, from coordinate 5,528,609 downwards.
AAGAAAAGAGAGTGAGAGAGATAGAGACAGACAGACAGACATTGAGGAAGGTAGCAGGGGGAAGAATGGATGAAGGGTGGTGGTATCGAAGAGTCTATACGTCCAAGGTATTCGATAATCGAACGACAGGAATCTCCAATATGGGGTGGAATAATGAATAATTCTCGTGTCGTGCTGCTCCTTTTCTGTTTGACCTACCAGCTTATATTTCAAGCGCACCCCTTCAGTTTCGCTCTTCCTCTTGCTGTCTCCTCTACCCTCCCTTTCTCTTCCGCCGCCTCTGTTGGTCTCACCCACGTATATGAGGTCATCGGAATTCATTTAAATGCAACCGAGAACGAAAAGCCTGCTGATACAAGGGCATGATAAATACGTTTCATTACTTCCACGTTCCGGAAAAAAATGATTACAAATACCGCTATTATTCTTTTATATGGATTACGGCATTTTATCGCCTATAGCGAACGAGGGCTCACACAGAGAAAAAACGATCAAACTGGAAAGTTATGACCCTACTCATACATCCTTTAGTCGGTGGAAAAATAACGAAAGAATCGTTCGAACGAACATGTTTTCGGTACTGTAAAAAAACAACTCGTTACAAGAATATTTTCATTTAACGGATGCAATTAGATTTATCGAATAATCGAAATTTTAGGTCCACGCGAGAAATACATAAGCATCATTCGAATGGGTTTTAATTAAACTGCACGTAGTATTCGTTTCGTCATTTGCTAAAAAAAACAGGCTTATCACTTTGATACCGGATTGGGAATAAAAATGTTGCGAAGTTAAAAAATCGATACATTTAAGTTGGTTAGGGAATGTATATAAGGGTTTAGGTACCACTTAAGCAGGCCGAATTTTATTTATACGAATAACCACGTGGTACCAATACGTAGCGATATCAATTTGATTGCACACGGTTCATTGCACATCTGCAATTATATTTTCACGCTCTGAAGGTAAGATTCCTGGTTATTTAGTTCAGTTAGTTGAACAAATTGATTGGGGTGTTATTTAAATAAGTACAGATATGCGCGTAAGAACTACTTTGTCTCTGAAAGAGAGAAAGAGAGGAAGCAGATCACGGTCGTACTCTGAATACAGTAAGCCAGACGATCGATAAAGTCAGAGAGTCTTCGCTCTAAAAACTCCGGGCTATCAGCATGGCTGGCTTAAAAATACCAAAACCAGAAATAGAAGTCCCGATATGGGTCGCCCATATATATTATATATAAAAAATGTATCGATATGTATATATATATGAGGGTGGTACAAATTTCAGCTCTATTTTTTTCCTTCTTCTCCCATTCAATTATCTTCTTAAAAGGAAAAAAAAATATCGCGAAATCTGCGAGCGGTCAAAAAATATTAAGAGGTCGCTCAAGCCTCCCAAACATTCAAGTTTTCATTAAAAAATCGATTTTTTTTCGTTCACTTCTCACCCATGAATTTTACGCATTATAATTTTTGAATTAACCTTCCGAAATCTGTAGCCCGTCAATGATTATTCAGTGGTCGCTCAAAAGCTCCGAAATTTCCAATTCTCGCCAACTTTTTTTTACTCATTTCGCTCATGAATTTGACACCTTGTAAAATGTTTCAAACAATTAATCGTTTTTCTTGAGAAACAGATTTTTAAAATTTAACTCATACTACTAACCCAAATAACCATAATCTTTGTTCCCATAAAATAATTCTTTAAAGCTTTTGTCCGTAAACAAAATTAGAGGTCCCCCGTTTTATCAGGTTAGAAGTGTGAGGTAAATTTGGAAAATCCGTTTCTAAAGAAAAAAAGGATTAATTGTTCTGAAAATTTTGCAAAGAGTTACATTTATGAGTGAGAAGAGAAAAAAAATTCGCGAAAATTGAAAATTTCACAGCTTTTGAGATACCACTACATATTTATTGGCCGACGAGAGCTTTCATGAGCTTAATTTAAAAATTATAAAGCGTAAGATTCATAGGTGCCAAGTGAACGAAAAAAATCGATATGTTAATGAAAGTTTGACTTTTTGGTAGGCTTGAGCGACCTCTAAATATTTTTTAACCGCTCGCAGCTTTTGCGACAATTAGGATACTCTTTCCTTGTATCGGAAATGTTAATTTTTTTGATAAGTTCAATCCACGCGAAAAATTCTCTGGGCTGTCCGAATAAATTTCGGTATCTTTAACAACTTTTGCGGTAGACACCCTTCGGGAAATATCAAGTTTAGGAAGCTGAGTTGAAATATAAATAGATAAGGCAAAAAAAAGTAGATATTATACAGGCACCCCTAAAAGAACTACAAATTATGGACGTAAAAAGTTTTGCTACTTAGGGCGAAAAAATTACCTGTGCCGCGTATAATGATCTACCAGGTGTAGAAGTATGAAACCGGATTTTTTTTGTAAAAATTACACGTCTGTTGTTTGAAAATGATAAAAAACGAACAGAGACGGCTTTCTGCGTCACATTCAATGGATCCGCGAGTTCTTGTTGACTTTGAGTAACATCTTCATCCAATAAGGCTTGCAATTCGTTGTCTGCGAACTTTTTCGGTGGTTTCCCACGCTCCTCGTTTCTCACGTCAAAATCACCACTTTTGAATTTTTTGAACCAATTGAAACACTGTGTTTTGCCGAGAGCATGTTCACCGTAAGCTTCGACAAGCATTCGATGTGATTCTGTAGCATTTGTCTTTATCTGATAACAGAAAACCAATGCTGTCCGCAAATCGTAGTTCGTAGGCACAAAACTCAGCATGTTTGAGGTTATAGAAAAATATACCAGTGTAGGGAACTTGGGTTGTTGTGTGTTGAAAATCTTCGTCAGCTGTTAGAGGGAAGCTGCAGAAGCGGTCTTACGATCCCTAAACTGATGGCTGGCACCATCTATAGGGAAGTTCCGGTTGCATACTTCTACACCTGGTATATATTGTGAATTTTACCGTCGTGATATCTTAAATTGATATGCGTCTTGAACTCATACGGTGGATAGAAATTTGAAAACGAAATATTCATTTGGTTCCATCATTTTGCATTTTTAGGGTTCCGTAGTCAAAAAAGGAACGCTTATAACTTCGTCATGCCCGTCCGTCTGTCACAGCCGTACAGTTTCTTCATTTTTAAACCTACCGGATTTCTTGCATATATGCATGAAATTTTGCAAGTAGATGTTCCGGATGGAGATCTCAATTAATATGAGTCATTGGTTATAATGAATCAATCATTGATTTGAAGAATCCGAAAAAATGTCAATACTAGCATTTAATTGGAACTTTCAATCGAAATTATTTGAGTCATTTTGCATCAACAAATTCGGAAGATATAGACAACTAATTTATCGCTACTATAGGGGCCACTATAGAGGCCAAAAAGGACGTATTTTGTGATTTTTTTCAGCGAAACCATAAAATAAATCGGAATTGTCAAATAGCGGTTTTATCATACACATATTTGGCTATGCAAAATTATTTTTTCACAACGATACATGTCAAAATGGCGATTGTGCAGCATTTTTCGATGACACCTTTATTTCTGGAAGGTTAAAGGCCGGATCAACATCTCCTATAATTTTTTAGTTATGATGAGATACTACCCATGAAAAAATGTACAACTGGTCCGACATTGGCCCAGTAATGCGCCAACTCTCCTGTATGGTTGGCCGTTCTCTGGAATGAATGTCGGTCCATTAATGGTCCGTTGTCGGAATGATATCCTCAGGCCAAGGCTGGCTACCGATATCGTACCGACGTTGGACTCAACACCGGCCCGATGGTAGTGCCAAGGTTGGCCCAAGTTACAGCCAATATCGTACCAGCGTTGGTGCTGTCACTCGTGCCAAGGTCCGGCCCAAGACTATGCCATCGTTGGTATTTAGAGCGGCCCGACGCCTGTGCCAACATTGGCCCAAGTTCAAGCCAATATCGTACCAACTTTGGTCTAGTCCATAACCAACAGTGGTACGATAATGCCCCGAGTATCGACCGATACAACTCAGGGCATTATCGGTCACTCGTGTTACAATTTTTTAGTTGTTCATCTTCATCATTTTTATCGTCCCCGTGTTCAATAATTTCTTCCACATACTCAAGAGTGTTCTCACACTCCGCTTTTTTTACATTATTTTCGAGGATTTTTTTTTCTGTCAAACATGACTCTTGATTCATGACACATTTTTCGTGCTACAATAACAGTTTATTCCAACATAATTTTTTTCGCACTTTCTTCAGTTTATCATATCTCTTTTGTTTATTCATATTGAGAATACGGTAGGAGCATAAGGGAAAAAATTACTGTTGCACGAAAAAGCGACGATGGACGCTACTCTTTGTTCGCGGTCTGCATCGATACGACACTGAATGGCGACTGGCGGGCAATTCATAAGACACGTAACGTGGAGTGATGCCGGCTCTTGATTGGATCAACCTATTCACGCGAACAGTCGGTTCTTCGTCGTTAGCCGATACTGTCCCGACATTGGCATATTGCGGTATGCCGAGATTACGCATGAACGTAGGACAGTTATTGGCGAACAGTATTGGCCCATGGTCGGCTCCAGTAGTCCACCCCAACAGTCGGCTCTCCAGGGCAGCCGATACTGGCCCGACATTGGTATAGTACCGGTTGCCGGGATTAGAAATGAACGCAGGACAATTAACGGCAGACAGTATTGGCCCACGGTCGGCTTCTCCGTCTACGCCAACAGTCGGCCCTAGGTCGTTAACCGGTACTGTCCCCACATCGGCTAGATGTCGGATGCCGGGCTCCGAAAAGAGGGTCGACTGAAAAATGGCAGAACCGTTGTTTCAATGTCGGGCCAACATTGGTTGCCAACAATCGGTTAGCCAGTACTGGGCCGGACATCGGCCGTATTGTTCGTGTCGGCAATTTTTTCATGGGTAGAGGTTTTTCGATTCTTCACTACTGACAAAAATTAAGGGATATTGAAAAAAATTCTAAATTTTTGGGTGATTTTCAACAAGGGATAACTCGGAGAAAAATGGTCGTACAGAAAATAAAAAAAAAGGAAATTGTTGCTTCAAGTGTCTAGTTTTCAGATATCGCCTGTAAACTTTTTGTTAGCGTGGGCGGTTTCCAAGTAATCATGCGAAAACCTACAAAAATTTTTTTTCCAAATTTTTGCTCGTCTTTAAAATGGTCTGTGGAGTTCAAATTTTTTTTTTGTCATGCGACCATAAAACTCTTTTAGACCTTTTAAACCTTTTAGACCTTTTAAAAGGTCAAATCAGCTGTAATTTGACCTTTTAACGAGCTCCGTACGATGATTTAGCGCGGAGTAATCGTCGACCAAAGCAAAACAGTCCATTTTAACTTTTACAATCAATTACTCGGGAAGTAATGATCGTACAGAAAATGAAAGTAGGGTTTTGGAAACTGCAAAACATTCTCTATGACATGCAATTAGAGGCTGTTGATAAAGAAAAAAATTCGAAGTGATGATGTTGACTGAAAAATAGTTGAAAATTGGCGAATTTAGGGATATTTGGAAAATTTGGTATTACTTTGGATATAATGCATGAACGAAGGATATCGTCGTAATTTTTTAACCTTGAAGTGTCCCCAAAAAACCCTCAAAGTTGCAAAGCGGTGCGATTTCTTTTTTTTAGTGCCCCGAAGGCTTAAATTTATCGTTTCTGTCAAAAATCACCGTAACAAGCAATTTTTCGATTTTTATTCATTTTTTCAACTCTAAAATGGTTTTTTAGCAATAATGCGTAATTTTTCTATTTAAAGACATGAAACCGCCCGCGCTAAAAATTTTACAGTCCAGATCTGAAAACTAGACACTAGAAGCTACAATTTCTAGAAAATCACCTAAAAATTTGGAACTTTTTAAATATCCCTTAATTAACCCGTTGTGGTGGTCTAGTGGTAAGCGTGCTTGCCACTAAACCTGCGGATCGGGAGGTCCCGGATTCGAATCCCAGTCGCGTACATTTCGTCGTGAAATGTTTTTCTTCGGCATTTCGCGGCGAAATAAAACTAGTTCCACGACTGGGGGGCGAACTTTGATGACCGGCTGTATTCCAATTCCTATGGCGACGTCAAATAAGACTTTTCTGAGATTTTGATTAAACAGTAGACTTTTCGAGTTTAACTGTTTGCCATTTGTTCTTACTTCAGCTCCATATGTGTTCACTAAGATAATGCGACCGGTGGTAACGAACTTGAGGGCTTTAGGTTATCTTTCAGTCGTATATCTTGACGACTTGCTATTGTTCGGAAATTCATTTGAATAATGTATTAACGAAGATCCTCGGAACGCTGGTGGGATGGAATTTTACTTGATTAATCCCGCGCTTGTCGCGTCAAATATTGCGACTCGGGTAATGGGATGTGAAAAAGCAAAATGAGCGACTTCCCGGCTTTTCTACGTTCGTTTTTTTTGGGCCTTTGGCCCTAAGAAGGGCCGTTAGCCAGAGTAGGAGTGTTCGGAGTCAGGGGATGTGCAGTTGTCGGGGTGGGGGTGGGGAACTAGGAGGGAGGATCTGGATGATCTGGAGGGAGCTGGAGCCCGAGGGGGAACCCGGCGGAGTGACGATCGGAGAGATGGGGTACTCCCGGAGGGCCGCCGCGAATAACTCGTCGAAATCGGCCTGGCTAGTTATTTCCGGCGGAGATGCTAGGGAGGCTAAGTGGTCCGGAGTGGTGGGGGGAGTAGACGAGAAAGCAGGAGGTTCTGGAGAGGGGTGGGGGAGGAGGCGGAGGTGGAGGGAAAAAACAAACGCGGGGGTTAGCTGAGGATTTCTGGGAGCGCAGGGAGGTAGGGGAATGTCGGAGAGCTGGAGAGGTTGCAGCGGTGGGGGTGACGGTACCCTGAACCTAAACTCGGCGGGGTGGGGGGACGGTCGCTCCTCTTCCCACCGGCAGGTGGCCAGGTTCTTCCACTTTTGTGGACCCCTTCGTGGATCGGGACCCAGCCGGGTCACGATCTCGTCGCCACTAGGGACTTGGTTCTCTTTATCTCGCCGCTTCCGTCTCCTCTCCGCAGCGGGCTCCTTTCGAGGCATGGTGTCGACGGTCCAGGTTAATCTGTGGATCGGGGAGGAGAGCAAAGCGAACGAAAACCGAAAGACTAGCCATAGTGCTCAGATTTTTATTATTTTTTACCAATTAACTACTCGGAGTGGACAAATGAAAAGGTTTACAATAAGAACTAATTTAAAAACCTGGGGGAGGGCGAGGTGAAGAACGAAACCGGGATTTGCGAGGCGTGCGTGGGGGATAGACCCGGCATGGTAAGGGGTTACTTTCTTTCCCTTCTTGCGGGCTCTCGTTATCGGTAGCCGACCTTCTCCCTTAAGGTAGGGAGAGGGAACCACTTTTCAGCGATGGGGGCGTAGAAGGGAACTTTCCAGTGATGAGGATCCGCTTCTTCAGCGTGTAGGAGAGGGTGTCGCTTCTTCAGCGGCAGGGTATCACTTTTCAGCGAGCAGGGCAGGGGGGGGGGGTTTCCCCCTACCCTGCGAAAGCGAATCATCACTTTCCAGTGATGATTCGCGTCTCAGCGTGTAGGAGAGGTTGTCGCTTCTTCAGCGGCAAGGGGGCACTTTTCAGCGGAGGTCTTACCGTTCAGTATGCGGAAGAAGACTGTTACGGATCGGTCCGCGCTCCTAGCCTTATAGGCTAGCGCGTACCTTGACGAGAGTCGGACGCCTCGAGCGCGGCGGATGGGTCTCGGAACTTCGGAGACTTTAAGCGGGAACCGGAAGATGCGCTCTAGTGCACGAGTCCCTCACCGCAGCGCTGGAGTGGCTCGACTCTCTGGACAAAAATCGACTTCGCGGACATCCCGTCTTGGCGCTGCAGTCGCTCGAGTTTCGGGTGCGACATGTCGATTCGTAACCCCCGTATATATTACGTTGCGTTTGACAGTTCAACGACTCGGAAGTTATTTCTATTTCATTTATTAACGCGACGGGTTTAGGATTATTATAACGAAGGGGTAATTTCTGTGAGGTCTCGACCGGCAAGTTTTGCGTCGGGGTCCTCGCCTCGCTCGGCCCTCAAAGGAAGTTTCCCGCTTCGGATTTGGTAAGTGTAAAACTGTACAATAAGAGATGGAATAAAATAACAAACAAAATAAAGTACCGAGTCTGTTTTCAGGTTATCCCCTGAAAGGTTTTCTTTCGGCGCGGAGCTTGGCAAGGACTTCACAGGGACTGAGGTAAGTTTTAAACTTATTAACCTAAAAAAAAACACTTTTCAGCTACGTACCCGGAGCTTCGAGCTCCTTACCCCGGTGTCAAAGGCCTCGTCGGAGATTGCCACCTCAACGAGTCTCTGCGTCGCAGCGTGGGAGCTCATATGCTCCGGGGGATCATTTGTCGCATGAGTGTAGCGCAAGGGTAAGAATGATTGGCGCTTGCACGGTGTGCGAATGGTGTGTATGAATGTTGTACGTAGGGTGTGAGAATGATGCGTATGAATTGTATGCAAGGTGTACGAATGGTGTGTATGAATTGTACGCAAGGTGTGCAAATGGTGTGTATGTATTGTACGCAAGGTGTGAGAATGGTGTGCATGAATTGTACGCAAGGTGTGCGAATGGTGTGTATGAATTGTACGCAAGGTGTGCGAATGGCGTATGATTTTATTTATTGTAATATTCTAATGTTTTTGTACTTTTTCAGGTTTCGGAGAAGACGCAGGAGCGAAGACGACCGCAATAATTTTAGAGTACCCCAGGATGGCGTACAACAAATTCTTAAGCAATGTTAACAAAACGTATGTTCTTCTACGCAGATTAGGATTTATCGTGAACATAGCAAACAGTCACATGATCCCTGTCAAGAGATGTACGTTCCTTAGTTATGTTTTTGATTCCGAAAAAATGACGATGGAGCTTCCCGAGGAAAAAATGCAGAAGGTTAGGGTTCAGATGGACAAGTTTAGTAAAACGGCCAGGTGTAAAATAAGACATTTCGCAGCTTTTATAGGAATATTAGGCTTTTGTTACCAGGCAATTAAGTATGGTTGGGTCTATGTAAAAGATTTTAAGAGAAAGAAATATCTAACCCTCTCTCAAAATGGGGACAATTATGACGCCTTGATGATCGTATCTGCCAGTCTCGGGAGTGACTTTGATTGGTGGAGAATGAACATTTCTTCAACGAAGATGTCCATTAAAGAAAAGTAATTTAAATTTACCATTTTATCAGATGCATCGCGCTCGGGCTGGGGAGCCTGTTGCAGAGGTAAGACAGCTAATGGTCATTGGAAACAGGATGAGCACGAACATCATATTAATTATCTAGAACTGCAAGCTGCTTTTTTCGGGCTAAAATGCTTTGCTGATGGGGCTAGGAACTGTTAAATCCTTCTTAGAATCGACAACACAACAGCTATAGCTCACATCAATCGGATGGGTGGCATCCGCTTTGCAAATTTGAGTAGGCTAGCTAAACAAATGTGGTCGTGGTGCGAATCTAGGACCTTATCGATTTTTGCATCATACATTTTGTCAGCCGACATTGTCGCGACAATACTGCTGCAGATTTCGAATTACGAAAATTAGAATCGGAGACGGAATTTGAGCTAGCAGATGAAACTTTTGAAAAAATCGTACAGTGCTTCGGACGTCCAGAAATCGATCTTTTTGCCACCAGGAAGAACGCTAAATGTACGAAATACATTTCTTGGCAGTGCGATCCTGAATCTATCGCGATTGATGCCTTTACGATCAATTGGAGATCATATTTTTCTTATGCGTTTCCGCCGCTCGCGATTATTCTACGTATCTTAACGGAGACTTTGTCCTTGATTGAGCAGCGGGAGATGTTAGCGGCTCAACATGAGCAGCTAGAAGAAGAGGAGGGATGCCTCTATGGACCAGGCATTGCCGATTAGCGGTAATTATAAATACATTTGTGTAAACACATTACAAAACTTTAAACGCGTTTTTCTTGAAGACACGTTTTTAAAAATGGCGGACATTTTCCTGACCGCTGTAATTAACATATCGACCTGAAATTTGGAGAGCTTACTCAGAACATATGTTTTCATGGAATGACGGATCGTTTTTTCGATAGATACATTTTTGCATTTATTACTTATCTTTTTATGCGAACAAAAAACGCGAAAACTCGATTTTTTTTTAAATTGCCGCCATTTTCCGAAATTTGTACTGAACGAAAAACCCATCCGTCATTCCATGACCAAAGGGTCACAGATTGATAATATGCTTCGAATTTGCCTTTCAGATCAACAAAGGGGGGGGGGCAGTGATGTCAGCCGTTTACCTCCCGCGACTTGAGGACCTGTTTTCGCGGAGCTGCAACGGTCGCCATTTTGGTTTTTTTTTCAAAAAAAATTTTTTTTTAACGTTCTGTATATCATGAATAAAAGCAAAAAAAAACCGCACTCAAAAAGCTTTACTCGTTTCCTTTGAAAAAAATAAAATGTAAACACCTAAAATATAGCACTCCAAGGACAAAGTTTGTTTGAAACTCAGCCAATTTATTTTAAACCTCACATTGATCTGATTCGATCCAGCGACCGAGATCCGCACCCCTTGTGGCGGAAGCCTACCCTGGTGGCCGTGAGATTGTGCGGCGAGCTTTTGAATCAAAGGACATCCCGAAAGAATCGGTCAATATGATGATCTCTTTTAGTACCGATTCCTCAAGGAAACAATACGAAGGTTCATTTTCGAAATGGTGGAAATTTTGCCTTACCAGGGGTGCAGACCTTGTGACTGCGTCGGTAAAATTGAACTTCTTACGGAAAAATATTTGCAAGGAGCATCTCACGGTTCCCTAAATTTTCTGAGGTCACCAATAGCGCTACTGATCGGCCCGGAAATCGGCCAAGATGATCGAATTAAAAGATTCTTTAAGACAGCTGTTAAATTAAGGCCTCTGCAACCAAAATACGACTGTACGTGGAACCTGAAGTTAGTTCTAAATTTCCTATCTCGATGGGTTCCAAATGGGAAGATATCTTTAGAAAAGCTCTCCCAAAAGGTGGTTACGCTGTTAGCCCTTGTTACGGGTCATAGAATGCAGACGTTACGTCTTATAAACATTACGAACATACGTAAGACGGATGCAGATATCGAGATAAAGATTCCCGATAGAATCAAGACGACAGCACTGGGAAGAAATCAGCCAATATTATTATTGCCTTATTATCATGGAGATACGTCGATTTGTGCCGCAACTGCACTCGAATCGAATATTTTAAGAACCAAAGATTTGCGTTTAGCCATCGAAACTTTGTTCATTTATTTTTAAAAACTTCACAAGGGCGTGTCCTGCCAGACCTTAAGCCGATGGATAAAGAAGGTACTGCACCATAGCGGCATAGATACAGAGCAATTCTCAGCCCATAGCACACGACATGCATCAACCTCGGCGGCTAAACGAAAGGGCATAAAGTTCGATTTAGTTCGCAAAACTGCAGGTTGGAAGAAAGATTCCGCAACCTTCGCAAGATTTTACGATCCTCCAATCGTGCAAGATAAAAGTCAGTTTGCAAGATCAATATTAAATAGCGGAATATGAGAATGATATCTTAGTTGTATTTTCTTCACGCTTAATGATATTGTAAAATAATTTCTTGTTGGGGAATAAAATAAGAATGTTTTTCCCCTACTTACAATTAGATCGCAATACATGAATTAACCGCCGTAACGAGCTTTTGCCATCTACGATTGACCTTGAGGAAAAAAGCGCGCAATACAATTAAATGTTCAAACGAACTTACCTGTAAGTGAAGTTCTATCATAATTCTATGAAGCGCCTCTTCCGAAAGATCAGTCCCACCCTGAATACCCTCTTATTCAACTAGGTTAGAATACCCTTAATCGGTTACGGCAGTAATTTAAAAAGAATGAGAATAACTAGTGGCATAGGCAACCAGCAAAAGTTTTATACTTTAGCTTTGAAATTGCGGCTACATCGGTGTAAAGTAGAGGGACTACGATTGATTCCGCTTTCGGAAGAGGCGCTTCATACAATTATGATAGAACTTCACTTACAGGTAAGTTCGTTTAACCATTTAAATCCTACGTAGTGCCTTAGAAAATGAAACTCTAAATAAGTATACAGTTAAAATTTCAAGTGAAACGGTTGAAATATATTTGAGTTATGAGTCCGGCCGGCTTGAAAAATGTAGTTTTGAGATAAACGCGTTTAAAGTTAGTAAAAAATCGCGACATGAATAATGTTTCAATACCGTTAATCTTCAACGACCTTCAAATTCGAGTACTTAGACTTTTTTCACACCCATAATCTTTTGGAATATAATTTTATAGGTACTGAGGTACCTTTTTAAAAAAATCAAATTTAGGAAAATCCTAGAGTGGCCTATGGCCTTACGAGAAGTGCATAAATAGCTTTGTCACATATTGCATAAAGACCTGTCTATAAAATATCAAATACCACTCCGGCCCCTCTCCCTCCTTTACCCGTCTGTGCCATTACCATTATTAAGTGCAACCAAAATTAGTATGCTATTAACTATTGTGATCTGACATACAGATTAATAGTAACTCCACAAGTATTCAACATTTATGCTTAAAATGATTGCACAAACGCATGCATGTTCCAGCATGCACAAGGCAGGTTTTATGAGATATATCTTCAACTAACATGAAGGGCGTCTCAAAATGACCTGACATTTGAATTGCTTAACGTATAATTTATTCGAGAAGTACGAATATTTTTATTTTCATATAAGGTACAAACATCGAGGTTTTGTGTGAAACACAATATCTGATAAATGACATGAACCGCATGAGCTTGGAAGACATATTCTTTCTGCAAGATGACGCAACCTGCCACATTGCGATCGAAACAATGCAGTTATTGCAGACGAAGTTTCATGTAGAAAATTTGACGCTATTAGACATCTTTCTTTGAGTTTTCCAATCAAAGAAAAGTGTATGCCGATGATCCACAGACCAATTCGGAGCTCAAGGAAGCAATTGGACACATCATTAATGAAATTAGTCCGCTATTATGCCGAAATGTTATTGAACATTTTGTCCAAAGAGTGAACGTTTGCAAACAAGGACGAGGTGGCCATTTATCGGGCATAGTGTTCCACATATAACCACATGCGTACCTTATATTAAAATAGACATATTCGTACTTTTCAAATAAATAATACGTTTTATAAATCAATTAAACGTCAGATCATTTCAAGACACCCTGTATGATAACTATGCGAGTACTAAATTAATTTTATTACTATAAGTACTAAGAGAGACCATTTTCTTGGAATGAAACGTTTTACGGAACAGTAATTTAGTCATAGGGCTGATTTGTAGAAGGACCCTTAGTAAAAACGTGTCACCGCCTTTCAAGGCTCTATACGAAGCTTCGGTTATGAAATTAGAGCATATTAATACAGACTCGACCAAAGTCTGGACTCAGTTTCCGGATAGCGTTCCTCAACCCTCAACTCATATTTTTCGCTACTCAGTTATACACACTGGGTCTGTGAGAGCCGGCCAACTTTCGAATGATGAAGTTTCCTTGAAATTACGTCTATTCAGACGATATTTAAAAAATGAAAGAGCAGTCTGTTCGGATAGCACCTGCGAAGGGAATATCTGTGTTCGGTTAGTATTTCGAAGAGGGAAAAACGCGAGTTTCGTACTTTTCATTCGGGTCTGTGAGACCCGAGTGTGTACTCCGAGGGTTAAGGTGATATTCCTCCCTGGAAATAAAAATAATCGTTTTTTGACATATTGTTATAGTGTGAACTTGCAAGAATATTTAACGACAAGCTGAACCCTGAAATTCTAAAAATTGACGCAGTTACACCTATTTTAGTGGAACAGTGTGTGCAGTTAAGGGAGCTTTCCAGTGTGAAATTTTCAAAAAATCGATTTTTTTTTTTTTTGCTTTATCGAATAGTATACACTCTTCCGAATATTCCCTGAAATTTTCATGCCGAAATTCAGATTATTTCGGTTACTGTACAGCATTTCTTGGAAGAAGGCAACGGAGCGCTACAGCTACAGCGAAACTTTGAACGCGTTTTTCTCGAAACAGCATTTTTCAAAACGGTGTCCAACTTGGAGGGCAGAGTTTTAAAGCTATCGAGTTGAATTTTTTACACAATATTCTTAACGTCATTGTTTATCGTGCTATGGAAGCTTTTTTTTTTGACATCTTCCTATTTTTTTGTAAAAAAACTGCCAAAAAAATGCTAAAATCGATACTTTTTGTTCAAACCGGCGCCATTTTTGCAAAAAAAAAAAAAAAGCCTCCATAGCACGAAAGCCAATTATATACCGATCAATAATCTTTTTGTGTTTTTTGTTTCAGATCAAAATTGTGACCCCCAACGTGGACACCACATCCAAGTGCATTTTCTGCAACAATTGTTTCATCATTTTTATAGATATTAATTAATAAATAAATCGATCTTTAAAAAATTGTTTTGTATTCTTCAATACCCAATTAATATACAAAAAAAAAACCAGACCGATTAGATTATTTTTTCTTTAAAAAAAAAAATCGCGAAAAACAGCGATTTTTCGGGCTGTCACACTGGAAAGCTTCTTTAAGGAGTTACGTGGGTTTCGAAGCCAAGAAAGGTTATTTTTTCTATAAAAAAAAATAATATATAAATTATTTTATTCAAAACGTTCACATAAAAATGCAACATTTCAACAATATTAAAAAAAAAGCATCCAAACATTTGAGAAATTCAGCCGGTAAGACCTGGTTTCCGGAGATCCCTAAAAAAGTGTCCTCGTGGTGGTCAGGATACCTTATGATAGCTTTATCTGAATTAAAAAAAAAAACAAATTTTTTCTGTTAGCAGATAATAAAGTATAGCTCGTGATTGAACGAAGGATTTTTAAAAAAATTTAAATTTAAATTTTTGGTAGAATTGTAAGAAAAGTAGTTAAATTTTTGGTACAATTTACACTACGTACAGCCTTGTAAAATTAGTTGGAATCGAAAAATAAACCTTCGTTCAATCACTAGTCAATGCGATTTTGAACAAGTGTGCAAAATTTCGATCGGTGCATTAGTTTTTGAGAAATAGTGTCCACCGACTTCAAAAATAGTGTTTTGAGAAAAATGGGATATACATGCGTCGCTCCCGGGCGGTCTTTCCCAACAGGGGGAATTCCCAAGAGCTCTCTCTTTCCCAGCCTATTACTCTTGGACTAAGGAAACTTATATGGTGCCGGAATTGCTGACTAGCAGTAAGACGATAATATTTCACAAAATCGTGGAAAATATGAACCAAAACTTTATATCTTGAGGGATTTATATCTTGAGTCACTTTCACATTATTGACTTGAATTTGCACCGTTTGCACCGTTCAAACAGTAGTCATTTTCGGTTCACGTTCGCATTTTTTGATTGGATGAACCATTCGTTAATAACAATGACTTCAGCGTGCTGTTTGTCAAGAGAAAAATGACGTTTTCTTTGGAGAAGCTGTCATTTTTCGTATTTTTCGAAAGTCCGAAAAGTTGATCGTGAACCCATAGCCAGTTGGATACGTTTGGAGAAAACATTTTTTTGTTTTCGTTTCAGATTACATTTGAGCCTGGTAGAGATCCCGCCGTTTCGGGCCTAGTCGCTGTAGGACGCCAACTGCAGCACCACGAACACTGAACAATTTTCTTCCGAAAAAATTACATTGTAACCACAAACATGTGTACAACATGCTGGAAAGAAAAAATATGTATACCAACCAATGTGTTACTAGAAAAAAAAATCATCATTCTGACCCTTCAAATTGGGCTGCCAGAGAGGGTTACCCCGTTAAAAAGAGTTCGTTTGCGAAATTACGATCCTCGTCGAAGGATGAGGTTAGCACTGATCGCAGGAAGAGTTTATTGTATAATACTGCCAATATTTTTTCTTCAACTGCGTGACGCTTTTGTGCTCGAGTAAAAAGAAAAATCTTGGGAAAGAAGCCTGGGAATCCCGTGCACTCAAAGCGATCTCGAGACGGTGAAGTGATGGATGAGTGGGTCTTGCTTGGTTTTTTTCTTCTCCCTTCTTTACCCTTCCCTAGCGCATTTCTGCCTCTGGCTACATAAATATGTATAACGCAGTACACATATAACATATGTATGCAAAAGAGCTTAGCTAACTCAGCAATGACGATGAGGATTCGCGCAGAGGAGAGAGAGTTGCGAAGCGGAAGGGCAGAGCGATAGATATACGAGCTGTCATCTCATGAGCCAGAAAATCCGTGATACGGCACGTCTCGTAAAAAGTGAAAAATACGTATAATACAGTACGCGCAACGAACATCCACAGAATTTGTTATTGTGTGCGTAAAGTCGTTGACGTCATAAGACGACATAATATATTTTAATACCGCGGGAATAGGAATCGTGTAAAAATTACCCTCGCGAAAATTTCTACAATTTTGATACGGCACAAAGTGGTACAAAAGTATACGTTGCAGAGAGCCCACATAAAAGCAAGGCATTTCATTGAATCCATTTATTCGTATACTTTAGCTCTCATTCTGTTGGAATATTATGGTAATTGGAGCAGGGTTGACTGTCGTTAGACCAAAGCAACGAAGTTGTGCAGGTTTGTTTAATTCGCACGCTCGCGTTTATCTACCTCGAGTGTAAACGAGCGAAGCTTTTGAAGCGATGACTGACTGTTAAAATATTTTATTGTTCCAACATCTTTCATCCCGGCCGTATTTGCATAGTCCCCTTTGGCCGCATTTCGAGGTAACGAGCAATACTTTGCAAAGGGGCGAAAAATGGTAGACACAAGACTTGATTCTTATCAGGATGTGATCAAATTTTTCCGTGATTTTTGGACTTTTTATGGAGATTTAACGGGTTATGCCTAGTTGCAATAGTCGAAAACAGCGCATTTTTGGGATTTAAAAAGAAGAAAAACCTCATGATGAATTCCTACAAAAATTGGATATCTGAAAGAATAATTTTTATTTTTTTGTGTAAAAATATTTAATTTAAATTGATTTGGAGCCGACGTCCGAAAAGCACCTCTCGAAAACGTTTTCTAAGGCGAGCAATGCACGTCTGAAACAGATGATTTAATATCAAAAAATCAAACAGATTTTGTTATTATATTAGTTTATTCTATGATGAATCAAATGAATTTCCGAAATGTCAAATTAAAAAGAAATGGCGCGTGTCCAAAGTGAGGGTCTTGATCTTTGCGAAAATAATGGGCATTTTTCGTTCATCAAATTGAAGGTACCTATACATAGGAAAACAATCCTTCGATCAAATACTATATTTTTGCATCTAGACAAAGCCCCAAAAATTTTAGAAAGGTCGAAGCAGTAGTTTTTGAGATATTTCGCTCGCCGACTTTGAAAACTTACTTTTGAGAAAAAAGCGTTTCAAAACATTTCGAATGACGCTCCGAGCGTTCCGACGGGCGTTAATATGACATCTTATTAACGTGACAATTTTTATCCGACCACTGGACATTTTCAGGGCACATTTATAAGATGATATACCGTCAAAATATATTAGTTTTGAAAAAAGTGATTTTTTCGAATTTTTCAACGAGGTATAACCCCTCAGAGTATTTTGGGCAATTTCGGAAACTGTATTTTCGACGGTGTTGCACCAAGAATATAAAACTGCACCTAGCCAAATGGTTTGTTCGAATTCAATGAAAAATATACTTACTTCAATTTAATGCTTCGACTGACTCTGAGGAAAAGCATTTATTCGACTGTAATGACACTTTCACTGAATGTGAATAGACAGTTCTTATTAACCTCAATCCCATAATTAATTCATTGAAATAAAGACTTTTGCCAACAAACGCTCATTTGAATTTGATGAATGATTCAGTACATTGACAAATACAGTGCCAAAAATGTATTTCATTTGAATAGATGATTTCTTCGAAGTCATTGGTCAATGAAAACTACATATGGAATAACATGTATGCTTCAAACGTAACTATTTCTGGGAGTCTAATAAATGCTCGGATCGGACTGAGTAAAAATAATTATAGTTGCTGGAAACAAAAAAACATGAATGTACCGCATTCTGTTGATCCAAACACATCGTTTTTTCCAGTGTGCATGACAGTTCAACAATTTTACGCTTCGCATTTAGATCCCTCGTGTCACTCCTACATTTTCCGCTTATATGTTTTCCAGTAACACTCGAGCACTTCGAAATCAAAGTACATACTTACATGCATGCATACATATACATATACACATATACAGGGTGTCCCAGAACCGAATGCGTTTCCTGAAATGGGGGGATGGGGGTGAAATTCTAAGTAGATTGATATAAGCATGTGTGGGTCTCAGATCAACCCTTGAATGATAATTGATTTTTTAAGGCGGGCGCAACTGATTGGCCGGCCTTTAAAAATTAATAATAATTCAGGGGTTAATCTGCGACCCACATATGCTTATATCAATCGACTCAGAATTTCGCCCCCAACCCCCATTTCAGGGAGCGCATTCAGTTCTGGGACACCCGGTATATATGTATTGTATATCACAACTCCTCACTTTTGTGTAACCATAATTTTCTGTTCTTCCTTCCCTGTTGACACACTCTGTAGCATGGAGCAAAAGGAGATTCCGTGACGACGATGCGAATTCGATGGGACGAACGTAATCCAAAGCTTGGAACTTTTCTCGTTAACTGTGTCGGCGATCCTGGCGGATCCCACGTTTTTCCTATTTTGCGTCATTTCCATGACCTTTGCGCAACAAGGAATGGTAAACTTGCTCGATCTACCGAGGATTTTTGTCTGCACGTGACGGCTCTTGTCAGCTGGAATCGCTCTTGATTTGGCCCGACGGAATTCCCTTGCCACGATGGAGATTAGCTGATTATTTTGATGCTCATAACATTTCTGGTGATTTGAAAAAAAGTTGTAGTTATTTCGTGAGGATGAGATGGGGTATTTTACGGAGCGGAAAATTGCTGGGCAGTTTTACTAAGGACCTTAAGCGCTTAAGCGTGGTCGTCCCAATGGGAATTGCAACGATATAGCCTACCAAGGTTCCGATGGGGGATATCTGGGTTGGCTGACTAAATTAAAAAAGGCTTTGAGTAAGGAGACCAATTAAGGACTCAGCCGGTCATTGTTAGGGCACAGCGACAAAAAATAAGAAAACTTTGCATCTGACTTTTTTATCCGACATAAAAATATGACCTCTCGTATGCCTGGTAATACATGTTTTGGGTTTGAATTATACAAATTAGAAACGGCGGATACGAATTCGGAAACTATATATTTGCTTGAATCTTGAACCACTTTTTACATTTTTTTCAAATATAACATTAAATAGTGTTTTAATACCGTTAAAGGTGCGAAATGTGGATTATCGGTACATTAGATTCTTCAATTTCTCGAAATCTTATCATTTTCGAACTTAAACGACTCTAACTCAGGAGGGGATACTTTTCGGCGAAACAAATTGCTGATTTCCATGATTTTTTTGTTAAAGAAATTATTTCTTCCCCACTTTTGAGACTTAGGGTGTATTTTATTACTACTTTTGACTGTTACATGGTATTTTTTTATTTTTATTAATCTTTAAAAATGACGGAGGTATGGCATGTTCTTTGAAACTGGTTGGGGCAGATGTTGTCAGACTGCGTGACCCGTAGCGTCGGCAGAATCAATCAGAAAAAAAAAACCAAGGAAGATTCATATTTCACTAACGCTCATACGCAGAATATGAACCAAGCAAACGTGAAAAATGATGAAAATCGATGAAATTGAAGCAAAACATCGACACTTTGAAACAAAAAGATTGACTTTTCCGAAAAAGGCTACGTTTTGCAGTAAGAATACTATCAAATTTTTTTTTTTAACATTTAGGGTCATGTTTTAGACAATGAGGTTGGAAAGATTTATACCGAACTTCATCAGAACTGGTCAATTAGTTTTTATCTATACGTCACGCCAGTTTTGGAAATGCAGTTTAGAAGATCGTGCCATACATTCACCATTTTTAAAGATTATTTTTAAAAAATTCCATGCAAACGCTTAAAATAGTAATGGAATACCGCTTAAGTCTCAGAAATAGTGAAGAAATCTTTCTTAAAAAATCAAATCATGGCAATCTTCGATTTTTTTCTTCGCCTAAAGGTATCTCTTCTAGCCACGCTGGCTACTCGAAAAATTTGGAATTTTTCAAAAATCCTAAATTCGAAAGTACAAAACGAAGTATTTTGATTTTTTAACACAAGGTAAAAAACGCCTTTAAGATTGCCTATAGTAAACTATAGTTCAAAATATTAAAAAATGGCGGTGCTGCAGAAATTTCCGCGAAGGCCCTCCGCACGAGACCCCCATGTTGCATCTGATAAAAAAATTAGCCTATTTGTGGAGAGTCTCGCTACAATGTAGCATAACGATATTTTCTTCCGACCATTCGGAAAATTATAACGAGCCGAAGAAAAAAATCTGTATTTTTCACGAGAAAAAACGTCAATAAAAAAAATCAATCAAATAATCGTGAAAATCCTACGTCATCTTTTAGATAATGTATCTAAAAGTATTATGTACAAATTTCACAGCAATCGGACCGATAGTTTACGAAATTCACTTGACAGCATCTCGAAAAGTGTAGTTTCGAAATAATTGCAAGAGAAAGTAAATGTGGGGTTATTCGGCTGATGCGGTTTTTGTGAGTTCTACCTTTAATCAGCGATTCCCGGTCCATACATCTTAAAATCCCTTCGGCAGCTGGTTGAGCAGCCTGGCTCTCTTTTTGAGAAGATCTATGTGCTTCTTTCGTGCTTTACCAAACACACTTTACGTATGCACTGCTCGAATCGCGCGGTTGACTGCTCGCAACGGCTCGACCTTCCTACCGAAAAAACCCTTTAACTTCGACAATTTTGCGACTTTCAATACCAACCCTAGCTTAAATTATTCGTACCATTACAAGGTTCATTACGAAAAATGGAAAAAACATTTCAGGGTGGCTAGACGCCTTAAACAATTTAGTAAAAGGGCTAACTCGCCAATCCTCAGTTCATTTTATATTCTTGATATGATCCAGTGATACTTATTCTCGAGTCAAGAATCCGTCAACATCCTTCACTCAGTGGATAAGTGTGGCGGCGCCTCAAGGGTGCCTACGAGACTTCCAACCGGACCTCTATCATAGTCAAGAAAAATAAATGCAGGCCCAACCACAGTACTAAATTAATTGCCGGTTTGGTGTGCCGCACACACCCAAGTCCACACACCTACGCAGAAATGAAGACCTATCACTCAGTTGATTATCGTTGATAATGGCAAAACTCAGGGCTGGATACCAAGTGACATAAATTGTGCCAACCTAATTTGGCCGGGCTCTTCATTTGCGAGCACCGTTCAATTTTTCATTGTTGCCCCAAGACGTGGAGGAGGGCAAAAGGAAAAGGACTAAATACACGAGACGTAGGACGAAGCTCATCTACCGAGACTTACGAGGAGGCAAATAATATTAAAGCCGAGGAGAAAAAGAAACGAGCGAATACGACAGAGGGAGAGAGCGAGAGAGAAAGAGAGAGGGATCGTGAATTATTCGGGTAAAAGTTGAAGCTCGGCCGACCGCTTAAGGTTTGCGGCGGAAATGGGGAGGAAGGCAGGTGGGATGAGCTTTTTACAGCAGCTTACGAAACTCGCGAGAAGGTACAAGGGACGAGAGGACGTGCACAAGTAAGCCGTTCTTACTCTCTTCTCGTGCTTCTCCGCGACCCTTTTTCCGTCCTGCTCGGGGACTCGGGCTCGGGGATTCTCGTTCGCGCTCTCGTCGCGCCTCTGTAATTAACAATACCAGGTCAAGCACGGTACATTTAATGAGATCTACGGCGCAGGCGCGCACGTATATCGTAAATAAGATAAAAAAACCGCATTCTTTATGCAAGAAGAGATAACGAGGCTCTAATACCGATGACAGCTGTTTGTTCAATACTCTGTATCAAAAAGTACATAACGGAATCGCCGTCATAGCAAGAATTACAAAGAGCATCACTTAAGTGTTCGCCTTCGATTTTGTTGAAACTCACATATGTGATGAAGCATTGAAGACTATTCGACACGTATTTTTTTGTTATCTGCGAAAAAAAACGCTTTTAAGGGGGGCACGACCCCTTAAGGAAAGGCGTGTCAACCCTTAAGTTAATTTTTTTTCAATCATTCTATAAAGTGTTTTATGTTGTTTTACGCTGTTATATACCCTCTGAAAGTTTGAAAATATGCAAATCCTTAAAAAGATTGAGGGAATTTTCTGACAACTTGTAAATGTTTCGGAAAATGTTCCGACCCTCTCTTTTAATATTTTGACGATTTCGATTAATTTTCAATATTTTGATGTTTTTATGATTCTGATTTTAATTTTTGATCTAGCAAAGAACATCAACCAACCCCCAAAGGGATTTTTAGCGACCCGCAATCTTTTTCGGTATATTGAATTTTAAAGTTTGTTTTTCTGGGGTAAGGCTTCGAAAACCCGACAACTCTCTTATTGTACACAAACCTTCATTAACGGAAGGTTTGTGCATAAAAAGATTATCGCGAGTCGCCAAAAATCCCTCTAGGGTCCCTTAAAATATTAATTCTAAGACAACCACTAGAAAAATAAAAATCCCTCTAGGGGTTGTCTTAAAATATTACTTTAAGACAACCCCTGTCTTAAAATACAAATTTTAAGACAACCCCTGTCTTAAAATACTAATTTTAAGACAACCCATAGAGGGATTTTGAGCGACTCGCAGTAGTTATCGAGATATTGAATTTTGAATTTTTTTTTTAACACGCGCCGCCTATATCTATATTTGTTACGTCTCCGTTCATACCTATATATGTTATCACGCTCTACGTTTTGTCCAAAAGAATATTCAAAAAAATACAAGCCCAAAAGCTATCGCGCGTCGCCAAAAATCCCTTCAGGGGTTGTCTTAAAATATTAAAAGGACGGTTTGTACGTAATTTCAACTCGACGGGGGGGGGGGGGGGGGGTCAGAACCTTGCCTAACTTTATCTGTAGATATGTGCGTTATCAAACTCAGGAGTCAGACTTGCACTTAATCAGAATTGACCGGCATATTTTCAAATGTATAGAACTGAAAAGTCAATTTCGATATTACATTGACTAACCTCTTTGGTTGCTCACCGAAAATGTGGCACGGATGCACAGTAGCGCCCATACGATGCAGCATCGATGATGACACACACGGTCCTACGTTTCGATTGTGCTGCTTGAAAAGCCACGAAAACTTTGAAATACTGTGTTAAACTTTTAACGAGATTGTTCAACCGTGAAATTGAGGATGTGAACGAGTGTGGTCGCTGTGAGAGTTAATAAAAAAAAAACGTGTGGGGAGTTGGTCTGGTTGCGAGTTGCGACGAGTTACGAGAAATTACGAACCGAAAGAAGGATAAAGTGCACCTTCAGCGACACTTCCGGACCGTGTAATTAAGACAAGGAGACATATTCAGCCTTAGATATTTTCGCAAGGATATGAATACTTATTTTCGTACTCGAAAAAAACTACGAAAATAGTATTCTTATCCTAACATTCCTAAATCTCATGCACTTGTAGGCTTCAAGGAGGTTGGAGCGGTTGAGTCACATGTCGGTTTGACAATTTTTTTTCCATGAACCACAAAAAGATTCCCACGAGGTATATATTTATTCTGTAGACGCTAATTTTGCATAAAGTATATAATTGCAGAGAAGAATTATGCATTTTCATATTTTTATTACGTGAACGAGAAAAACTTTTGTTTCACTACCAACTTGAAAAAATATAACATTATCGATAATTATAATGGAACGATTGCGTCAGCCAATGTTTTTTACAACTCAGAATGAAATTTTGAGTAATTTATAATTATGCCTATTTATATCTATGTCACGAGATTATTTATTATTACCATTAATTGATATTGAGTAGTGCCGAAATACGTCAACTTCGAGGACATTGAGGTTGGAAGCAATGCTCTTCATTCGCCAGCCAAGATTCGTAATCTTTAACTGAACCTTGATGGTTCAATATCGAATAAAAGCTTGTAATATATATGGTTTACGATGGGCAAGATGGGGTTTTTCAAAATGTTTGCAAAGGTTTAATTTCCGTTACTCCGTTGTCAGAAATGGTTTATATTGGTGCTAACAATAAAGTAGCAGTAAATAAAAAAATATCCAACAAAGATTACATCACCCGTAGTGTGAACGTCTTGCCTATCTAATCACACGTGAAATTATATCAATTAAACTATTTCTTATCCATGATTTTTGGTGGCCAAAAACATTTCAAAAAATTGCGAAGTTTCAGTATAGTCTAGACAACAACATATATTTTTTAGAAATTTAATCTCGTATTGTGGCTAACGCTTCAACCTCCTTAACAATCCCATCCCTATTACTTTGACTCCAAAGTCGGTCACTTCGCTATCTCACTTCTTGACACGCCTCCAGTGCTGATTCTTTCCTAATGCGCTAATGTATCGCATTTGCATCAGATCACAGGGAAACTGGGGAAAACATGTGCCTACGCAGGCGGCATATTTTACTAACAAGGAACGTTTCTTAAGTGGCCGCCTCCGATTTTTTCGAAACTCATGTATGTAATAAAGCATTGAAGACTATTAAATACATATTTTTTTTATCTGTGGAAAAGCGTTTTAAAGGGGGACGATCCCTGAATAAAAGGCGTGTCCCCCTTAGTTTCATTTTTTTTCCAATTATTCTGTAGTGGATTTTTCATTGTTTTACATGAGAAGATTTTTCGTTTCTGTTTCATTCAGATCGGTGGACTGCTTGTGGGTGAAACTGCAAAACTACTTCTCTACATGCCTTTCTTTGAGCGGTAGTTTCTCCTCTCAGAACTGTTTTTTCGCAGATAAAAAAGATACGTATCGAATAGTTATCAATACTTTATCTCCGATATGAGTTTCAGCACAATCGACGGCGGACACTTAAGTGATGTTTCTTGTAAATTACGAGATTCAAATTTGCATCGATGGAAAGCAATGAACCGTTTTTTTGAACAATTGTTCGACTCAATTTTTTTTTCAAATTTAGCCATGAAAATCCGTCAACTATTTTTCAAGATACTGTTTTAGAAATCTGCCGTCGAAATATGCAAAAATATTTGCTATAATAACAAAAATAGAACTGTTCGTTGTATTCCAACGATGCAAAGTTCAATGTCATACTAAGTTTCAATTGTGCCACCATCGCAAACTCAGTGAAACGCCCTACCACCCTGAGTGGAAGGGCGTCTACTCTTATTGTCTTTAAATGTTGTAAGTTCAACTTTTATTTTAACACCCTGTAACACCTATTTTGTTTCAACTTTTTATTTTATTTTCTATTTCAACAATTAAATTCAAAATACGTGACTCACTTTAATTAAAATAAGATAACGCAGCTCAGCGGTCTCCCATCCGAGCACCGGTCAATACTGCTCAACACAAAATCCCGCTGACGTCGAATACCAACTTCAAGCCCAGTACTGACGGCTGCTCGAACCGATGTATTTCAAGCCTGACTTTCTGAATAATTTTTCTAATTCAAACATTCTCGACGTGCTCTTAAAGCTCTGCGCATGAGAAAATGAAGATCTCACTGCATAAACAAATGTGTTGTTTTTGCACACGTTAGGTGTGTAAATGACTATACACTTTTAACATGTTTTAACGTGTGTGAAAAATAACACGGATAGATGCGTTCAAAGAACTCACTTACGTGTGTTATTTTATGAAACACGTGCATACGTGTAAAACGTGTCTACAGCCTTTTACACACTCAAAGTGTGTAAAAACAATACACTTATTTTTGCAGTAGTGTGTATACATGGGATATGTCAGAATAATACATTGGCTAACAAAAGCTTTTTATCGTCAAAATATATGCATTCATTGAACTGAACTCAACAGTACTTATATTGGGTTTAGTAAAAAAAACACCATTATTTTAAATTCAATTTCATGCAAAAATAATGGATTTCTTTTTACTACACCTAATATATTACTCTGTAGTATGTATGCGAGGTGTCACTGTTTTTCATGTTTTCGTATTAGCTAGCTTCTCAGTAGTAGAGCTATAGCGGTTCTAACCCAGGGATCTCAGGGGGGAGCGGGGCGGGGGAGTCGAGCGCGGGGAAGCCGGGGTATGCATGGCAGAGGGGGGGGGATCCTGCATGCGGCAGCCGAGTGCGGGGTTGTGGCGGAGAGGGGGGGGGTGTTAGAGAGTGGGGAGGCTAGTTTTTGGTGACGATGTCTTCCAGGCGATAGCTGGACCCGCGGGCGAGAGGGGGAAGCCGCTGTCGACTCTGTGGGGGAGGGGGCATCATAGAGTTGCGGGTCCTTGAAAACCCATAAAATCTGATAATTTATTATCAACATTATAGATGTAAGCGGAGCATTTTTGTCTAGACTATTCACAGGAGTTTATATATATAAAAAACTTAGCCAAATGTGTGCATGTGTGTGTGTGTGTGTGTGTGTGTGTGTGTGTGTGTGTGTGTGTGTGTGCGCGCGCGCGTGCCAACGTTTCAACCACCTCGTCCGAAAGTCTCAAATTTTACGACTCTTTTTTTTCTTACGTCGAGCGCCAGGGACCGTCATACCATATCGCTTCGCATGTGCAACTCGGGCCTCATCATTCCATAGGTCCACACTTGAAAACCCATAAAATTTTACGACAGCATGCGACGAAGTCAGTGATCCGGGGAAAAAATGCATTTCCATTTTGCAGGGCTTTAGTTTTTCATCTCTGAATGATAATATATACAGAGAGTGCAACGTCAAACCTTGATGCCGACACTTGAGATCATGCAGGTCTGGACAAGTTAGCCCCATGGTTAAGGATTTTTTCTTCGTTAACACCACTCTCCAAGCTATTAGAATTTTTTAATTGCTCCGCTATTCAGAGCATATACGATAACGAGGTGTTTATGTTGAAAAACTATAAACTTTCGGAGATCAATGGATCGGAGACCTTTTTAGGCTTCGACCGTGGACCACTTGAGCGCCGAGAGCCAATGAATTTTTTTTCTCACTACACGCATCTCGACTGAAATGCTCTTTTATTTTTCCCGGAAATCCAATGCGATATTAGAACATTCTCGTGGGTTGGTGATATTTTCCGAGATGATAGGGAAAGACAAAAAATGTCTAAAGGGAAAAACCATGTTTAATGATCTGCTGCGCTCAAAAGTGTTCGCACTTTCGATCGAGCAGTCAGTTAGTGAACATCATCTCTTTTGGGAAGCCTCGTTTCATCAAATATGGAGAGCAACGCGGAGAAGTCAGAACAAATCTTGCACGACCAAGCCGCGCTCCTAAGTTCATTCGAAGATTTTGGTGCGTGGGAACAACGGTGCGTTGAGTTTATCGAAGAATTCGAAACGCAAAGCCGGATTCAGCGCCCGCGAGTATCAATTGGACTTCAACAGTCATTGATAGCCCAAATAGTGCGGCTGGAAGGGTTGAGGAATTCTGTGCGTAATCATTTTATACACACGGGTGCAGGACACGGTCATCATGGGCTAATCTGGCGAGAGATTGACACATCCTTCAATAGTCGAATATTGACCGGTTCCGTAATCAATCGCAACCACATCGAACCACGGCAATTTCTCAACGATGCTCGCGACCTAGTGCTTCAACATGTGCAAAATACTATCTGCAAACACAACAGTATTAAAATTAATACAGTGTTTAATGGTGAATTCGCGAGTGGAGACAAACATGCCAATAAAAGTGTCAACACGCGAAACTGTGAACTATTTAACACAAGCGATTTGGTTGAGTGGTACCAGCAACGCGTTATGGAGCCCATTTTAACCAAACTCGATGAATTTCAAGAACGAGATAGTGGCTGGGCTTTGCGGAAAATACTTAACCTCACGATAAATATGAATAAGTATAACCCGATGCGTGCCGGGTGCACTATATCATTGCCGCGGGAAATAATAATGAAGCGGGCTGTGATTAATGTCAAATCGAACGATAATGCATGTTTCGCATGGGCAGTTGGCGCTGCTCTACACCCAGCTGAACGACACAGTGACCGTCCGTCATCTTACCCACATTACTCAAGCATACTGAATCTACAGGGCATTCAATTCCCGGTAACCATACACCAAATGAAAAGATTTGAGCTGCAAAACAATTTATCCATAAACGTGTATACCACCACCACCACCACCAAACAGGACATTGTTCCAATACGCGTGACTCAAGAGAAGAAGGAGAAGCATATTAATTTGCTGTACATGCGAGATACTGAGGATAACAATGTGGGACATTTCGTATGGATCAAGAACCTGTCGAGACTCGTGAGGGCGCAACTGAGCAAAGCGGAGCATAAAAAATATATATGCGATCGGTATGTAAATTTAACAGTATTAGTACAAAATTATATATCTACTAAAGGAGAAAATTGAAAAAAAAAATCTTGATTGTTTTGCAGGTGCTCGCACCACTTCGGGTCCGGGGAAAAATTGCAATCACATGAGGTCGATTGTGGAGCAATAAACGACTGCGCGATCCGACTACCGAATGACACCAACAAGTGGCTCCAATTCACCAACTTTAGCCGGAAAGAGCGACATCCCTTCATTGTGTATGCCGATTTGGAGTGTGTTTTAGCAAAGACTGATGAGAAGAACCAAGCAAAAGATATGTATCAACATCATGAAGTGTTTAGTATAGGATACTACGTGTGTTGTGCGTATGATCAAACACTATCTTCATATCACTCACGTCGCAGTGCCGATTGTGTTTCGTGGTTTGTCGAAGAACTGAAAAATCTAGCATTGCGCATAAAAGACATTTTCTGCGACAATGTCGCAATGATTTATCTGACACCGAGCGAGTGGGCCAGTTTTCGCAAAGCGACCCAATGTCATATATGCAGGAAACCATTCGCGCAAGAAGATGTACGCGTTCGAGATCATTGCCATCTGACTGGACGCTATAGAGGCCGTGCCCATTCTAATTGCAATTTAAACTACAAACAGTCATTCTTCATTCCCATAGTTTTTCACAATTTATCCGGTTATGGTGCACATTTTATAATCAAGGAAGTAGCCACAGCGTTCGAAGGAAAAACCGATGTGCTTCCAATCACAAAGGAGAAATACATCTCCTTCACGAAGCATGTTGAAATTACAGATGATTCAAAACATAAGATCCAATTGCGCTTCATCGATTCATACAAATTCCTCAACACCAGTCTCGACAAATTAGCCTCATTTTTGACCGAGGACAAACTCAAAATTTTACGCATGCAATTCCCAACGCTATCGACGGACAATTTCAATTTGCTGACGCGAAAAGGGGTCTTCCCTTATGAGTATATTGATAACGTGACCAAGCGAGACGACACTTGCCTACCACCATGTGACGCCTTTTATAGTTCCCTGACAGATGCTACAGTATCTGAGAGCGAGTACACACATGCTGAGAAAATTTGGGAGCGGTTCTCCATTCGAACGCTGGGTGACTATAGCGATTTATACTTGAAGACAGATGTCTTGTTATTAGCTGATATTTTCGAAAACTTTCGAAATACGTGCATCGAGAGCTATGGCCTAGATCCCGCGTATTACTACACATTGCCGAGGTATACCTGGGATGCAATGCTAAAACACTCGAATGTCAAGTTTGAATTACTAACCGACATCGACATGGTTTTATTCGTTGAGCGGGGTATACGCGGTGGTCTCAGCCAATGCTCAAACCGATATGCACACGCTAATAACAAGTACATGGAGTCGTTTGATCCATCGAAAACATCGTCATACTTGATGTATTTTGACGTCAACAATTTTTATGGATGGGCAATGTGTCAACCCTTGCCATACGCAGATTTTCGATGGGTCAACGACGTGTCCAAGTTTGATCCATCTTCCATCGCACTAGATTCACCGACAGGCTACATCCTTGAAGTCGACTTGGAATATCCACAATCTCTACATGATGCGCACAAAGACCTACCGTTTTGCCCAATACATGAAAAACCGCCGGGTAAACAGGGGGAAAAGCTGTTAGCAACCGTCTGTGATAAAAAACGCTACATCATTCTCTATCGAAATTTACAGCAGTGCTTACGACATGGACTTTGCCTTACGAAAATCCATAGGGTATTGCAATTCACACAATCCCCATGGCTACGTTCATATATCGAGTTAAATACGCAATTTCGAAAGCTAGCCAAAAACGATTTTGAAAAGAATTTATTCAAATTGATGAACAATGCGGTGTTTGGCAAAACGATGGAGAATGTGCGCAATCATGTAGATGTAAAGCTTTTGACGAAATGGGAGGGCAGATATGGTGCAGAGGCAATGATTGCGAAGCCAAACTTCCACAGCCGAAGTGTTTTTTCGGAAAACCTTATTGCTGTAGAATTGCGCAATCTCGAGGTGAAATTCAACAAGCCGATATATGTGGGTAGGTGCATACTCGACATATCCAAAACGTGCTTGTATGGATTTCATCACGAGTATATGGTACCTCTGTATCGGGATAAGTGTAAAATCATGTATACCGATACGGATAGTCTCATATATAACATTGAGAGCGATGATATGTACGTGGACATGAAGCGCGACATTTTAAAATTCGATACGAGCGATTATCCGGTGGACAATATGTATGGTATGCCGCTTGTCAACAAGAAGGTACCCGGTCTCATGAAAGACGAATGCAATGGTGCAATTATGACCGAGTTCATTGGACTTCGATCGAAAATGTATGCGACACGTGTTGAGGGTAAGAAGGACACTAAAAAAGTCAAAGGTGTCAAGAGCAATGTTGTGGCTAGGACAATCACGTTTGACGATTATGCCCGATGCTTGAAGGAAGACATTGAAATGATGCGTAGTCAAACGTGTATTCGATCGAAGTTGCACAAGGTCTACACCATTCGTGAGACGAAAATCGCTCTAAGTCCTCATGATGATAAGCGGTATATCATACCTGGGACCTCTGAGACCCTACCATAGGGGCATTACAGCATTCCGTTGTAACAAACTATCATGCAAATAAACTCGATGTAAAATTGTGTATATTTTTGTAAATACTTGATGTTTAAAACTTGTGAAAATTGTGTATGTTTTTGTAAACATTAACTCGATGTAAAACTTTTTCGTTGTAAATATTTGATTTTGTA
Organism: Ophion costatus; assembly: GCA_951751655.1. Classification (NCBI taxonomy): domain Eukaryota; kingdom Metazoa; phylum Arthropoda; class Insecta; order Hymenoptera; family Ichneumonidae; genus Ophion; species Ophion costatus. Next base: position 5,497,508 of record OX632362.1, on the reverse strand, counting down.
ACAATGGACTTTGGTAAGTAAAGGAAACGGCTTTTGTAATCCATGTGTACCCATTATTTCCCGTATACACTGTTCGCGAGTAGGGGGAAGAAGGGATTGGAGGGAGAGAAAACGCCTGCTGTGGCGCACCACGTTGACGGGTAGAAAGAGAGTCATAAAAGTCTAAATGTTTTTGGCCTTTTTTATTGACGACTACAAATCAGATTTACTTATTCAACTGTTGTGGGCATTGTCGAAACCCAGCCATTTTACAAACATTCGATGACCGCGCTTCTTTAAAATTTTTTCTATGAGATAGATATCGGGGTACTTGACACGGAGAAGCTCTTGTTCGTAGAAACCACCGGCGATGGGTTCATCTTTATGGTCCTTCAAACGATACGTCACTGGATGCGTTTTCTTCACACGAGATACCGTAAATATTTCCGTTGTCCAATTTGGCGTCTAACCCTTTTCGAAAACACTCTTAAATTTGCTGATTCTCTCTTTATCGCCAATGGTGAATTTCGGTGGTGTTTTTATTGGCGGCTGAGTCTTATTGAAAACTTGCCGCAATATTTCCTTCTCATTCTCCGCGTTGACATTTCTCGGTTTCATCTTAATGGTACGGTGTACGGAATCATTATATTCAGCTACTAGATTATCAAGAATATCGATCCACTTATAATTACCACGAAGACTAAATTGCATCCACATCTTATTTTTCAATGTACGATTGAAACGCTCGCAAATGGATGCCTTCAAGTTGCTATATGTTGAATACATGTGAATATTGTACTTTTTCATTAGGGATTTAAAGTGACAATTGTAAAATTCTTTTCCCTCGTCAACGTGCAAGTGCTGTGGTATGCGTCCCTTAACGAGTATCAACTTCATTGCGGCTGCTGCATCTTTACTCAGCATTGGTATGGCCCAGGCGAATTTTGAGAAAGTATCGATGACGGTGAGGAGGAATTTATGTTTGGTGTTTTGATGTGCGTACAATGACATATCGACGAGATCAGCTTGCCAGGTCTCATCCAAGCCACGGATGTCCACATGTCGACGCGGATAGTTTCGTCGAGCAGCCTTATGTAGCTCGAGCACGAGAGCGCTCTTTTTCTCGTTCATTTTCTAGTCCACTCAGTCGCGCATCCAGTGCAGCAATGGTCCGTGAATTGCGAATCACCAAATCTTGTAGATTTTTGACATTGGCCTCGAGTGTCTTTGCAATATCTCTTATCGTAGCTTCAAGTCCATTAACCAGCAACTGATTACTCTCGTTCATTTCTTTGCGAATGTTCTTAATGATAGTTCGGGATCTTTTGTGTAAAGTATTTAGAGTAATGGCGTCGTCTTCCCCTTCCGGATTGGCAATGTTACACAATCGTTTCTGCCCCACGTCATAATGACCATCTGCGGTGGTTTTAAACCCAATCCCAGGTCGGCCTGGAGGACCTTGCTTACTGAGGAGTACACTCTGACGCAATTGGCGTCCAAACACATCGACACTCATGATGAGAATGCATAAATTTTCCGACGCCGAGTTAATAAATTATTTCAGCTTCACGCAATTCCTCGATAATCGATATAATTTCATTCGCATGGGCCGAATTGCTGGCTGCTTGTGATGCCAGAAGTAGACGAAGACGGTCTACCAGCTCATTGGGATTGTCCCAATATACATAGTCCAATTGAGCGTTTTTTCTAGCCAGCTTATACGTTGGCATACCCTTTCCCACGTGGTGATCGGCTATATTTGCAATATAAGTGTTGAATTTGTGACAGGTATTACGCCGTATAGCCGCACTAGGCTTATAAAATTTTTTGTGCGCATTCGTCGCAATGACAATTTATTCATAGTTTTTCAAATCGTCTGGTGTGAGAGTTTCGATATTGGGCACTTTTTTAAACAGCAGCTCAGTTAATCCAACAGTTTTCGCATAATTCACATCTCCCGCACGAATATGTTGAGAGTCGAAATTTATCGGAGAATCACCAATCATTAATCGGTTGTTTGAGAGATTCCGCACACCATATGATACATCCAGGCTTGCTTTTCTATTTGTTCGTAACAGCAGGAGATATTCGGTGATTAAGTCATCGACATTTTGTGACTCATCATCATCATCATCCTCATATATCAATTTGAAAGAATCTTGTGTTTCACTCTTGAAGGAATCGTGTGTCTCGTTCTTCAATTCATGTTTCACACTATTTATCGCATTTCCTTCTTTATCGTCGGATTTTTCACCCTTGATTTCCTCCTTCGCCGGCTCACCGTTTTTGTATGACACCAATTTCTCCAATGGTCTGACTATAGGCTTAAAGACATCTCGCATTCTCTGCTCATCACTCTCTTTGCCAATTTTCATCATTCGATGCTTTCGTCTGATTGCATCGCTCGCCTTGGCAATTTCACGCAATACATTTTTTTCTCTCAACAGTTGTTCGCTCTTCATGTTGTCACTGTCGATGCGTGCACAATACTGCATCTTGAACCACCAGCGACGATTCATTTATCAATGGTGAGAAAATCATCAAAACCTTGTGTATATCGACCCTCGTTCATATTGCTATCTTTGTCGATCGTGATAAATGCATACTTGTCGGAATTCCAGCATTTCATGCACATGTTTTTGAAGCATGTATAAGTCATATCCGTATTAACATGATCGTTGTACACATGTTTGAGATTCATATCATCCTGCTTGAAAAGCACCACGAAATCGCATTATCTCTCACGAGATGTTTGGGGATACGGGTGTACGTCTGACAAAGATAAAAACTGTCTACAATCTCGTGTCTTCCCATGGAAAAGAATGCTCTAACATTATCCTGCTTTTCGCACGCAATATCATCAAAGATGAATATAGAGTGGGACCGTGCATCACTTGGTGCCTTCACTTGTTCATGCTCATTGAATGGATTATATGTAACTCCATGCACAGGTTCAAGTAATGGTTCGAGCAACTTGTACTTTGGTTGCTTCAGCGACTTGGAATACAAATAAATGTTCCCAAATCTCAAGCCATTGGGATGGATGATGAGAGTGAGCAAAGCATTGGTTTTTCCACAATTTGATGGACCACAAAACACCGCACGTATGCTATCCGGCAATAACTGTCCATGACGCTTTTGTCTTTTCTCCCGGCCATCTTCGACAAATTCATCGAGATTTATCACGGGAAGGCTACCTCCGTGAGTTTGCTTCTTGGATGCCATCTCGCACAGGACTAACGGAAAAATCATATAAATAGCATTTTTATACGGATTCGCCGTCAGTCGAGTATTGTCTTTAGACATGATCGTTCATAGCGGTAAAGGTGTCGTCAATCGCCTAATCAATAAACTACCCGTTGAATTGCATCTGCCTGGTTATCAATATTGCGGACCAGGCACAAAGTTGGCCAAGCGTCTTGCTCGTGGTGATCCGGGCATTAATCCATTGGATGCAGCTTGCAAACAACACGATATTGCATATTCGAAAAATCCGGATAATCTTGAAGCGAGACATTTGGCGGATGAAGTGTTGGCTGAACAGGCTTGGCAACGTGTTAGTGCGCGAGACGCTAGTATCGGTGAAAAAGCCAGTGCTTGGGGCGTGGCAAATATTATGAAGACAAAGAGAAAATTTGGTATGGGGATAAAGGCCCGCAAGGGTGGCGTTTGTTTGAAAAAAATAATTGGTGCTGCGAAGAAGACAATGATTCAAAGTGATGATCCACATAAGATTATTAAATCAGCTCTAAAGGGTGCTCGTGCAGCTGTCAAGATGAAAGGCGATAAAGTACACACACCTCGAGTTCTGCCTGTACCCCATAAAATTGGTGGTTTATTACCGTTCCTCGTGCCCATTTTTGCGGTGTCTTAGCGCTGCGGGTGCTTTGTCAGGTGGTGCGGCGAGCATAGCTAAAGCGGTAAATACTGCTCAAGCAGCTAAACGTGAATTGGATGAAAGTAAGCGCCATAATCGAACAATCGAAGCGATCGCATTGGGTAAAGGCTTACATCTGAAACCATATAAGCAGGGATTGGGTCTTCATATTAAGCCAAAAAACTAGAAGTTACGCTACCTCACCGACCTCTCACCGACATCGATCTTCTCAAATATGCGAAAATCCTAAAAATTCCACATTTTCGTGGAGTTTACATGCGCGATACATTGCCAGCGAGCGGGCCCCTCAAATGTGAAGCAGCAATCGTAAATTTGGATGAAAATGTCGGTCCTGGAACACACTGGGTCGCTTACAAAAAGACTGGATGGAAAGTCACGTACTTTGATAGTTTCGGCAACCTTCCACCACCATCCGAACTTATGAGATATTTTCGTGTTGGTAGCGTAAATTATAATTATACTGGATATCAGGAGTATGATACGATTGAATGTGGACATTTGTGTCTCAAATTTCTTTGTCAATAATCACAGGGCAAAGACAAATATACACTATATATAGGGGGGAAATGACGTGGAGAATTCAGTTGTTAATTTACCAGCATCATGGATGAAAGTTTAACATTGACCATATCTGGCTCATCATCCATACTCGAGGTGCAATACTTTCCCCCCATCGAACTCTCGCCTCACAAAAATTATACTCTCGGTCTCGTGGAATTGTTGACTTTCAACTCTATTCCCAATATCGACGATGGTCACGATAAACTTTACGTGGGAGAAGAGGTGTTGCCGATACCTACGGGTAGTTATGAAATAGAGGATATCGAGACGTTTGTACAAGCAGAGCTCTCGCGTAAAAACATCAGCATCAGCATTAAACCCAATAATAATACGTTACGCAGTGAGATCGAGTGTGATCATGATGTAAATTTTGAGCCGACAGATTCTATTGGACATCTACTAGGCTTCACCGCACGCAAATTGGAAGCCAATAAAAGACATGAATCTGACCTTCCTGTAGCCATTCTCAAAGTGAATGCCCTACGCGTTGAGTGCAACATTACCGCTGGTGCCTATATTAACGGACAAAAAGTACACACAATTCATGAATTCTTTCCATCTGTGCCACCGGGCTATAAGATCATTGAAGTTCCCTCACATGTAATTTATCTGCCGATCACAAGTCGAACGATTGATACGATACAGCTTCGCATAGTGGATCAGGACGGTGATTTGGTAAATTTCCGCGGTGAAGTAATCACCATACGCCTGCATATAAAGTCGTGATGGGTATAGTTTTCAATAGATCTTCCAATAACAATAAACAACCATGGATAAAAACGATCAGTCGTCGGCCAGCGCCCAAAGTGCTAACACCTCAAAACGTGCTACTCTTGAAGAGTTTGGGTCTCAAAGTGCGTGGCGAAAGCGTGTAAAAAATTATTTAGTCTGTGCTCTGTGCATCTGCTGCGTGAAATGGAAGAAGAAATCGTAAACATTCAGACACCCGTGGTCTTTGATGAATCCATCATCCATTGCGAGATTCACGCACATCAGCCATATGCATCTTTAACCTTCAATAACAGCGATGAAATCCGTATTGCCATCCAACATCAAGACCTCTCCATCCTGCCAAGCAAGAGTTCCCTACACATATGTGGGAAATTATCCAAGCGTGATGGGATGCCAACTGCTGCTACGAGTCTCGTCAACAAGGCCATTTGTCATTTGTTTGAGGAAGTGCGATATGAATTGAATGGCATAAAAATCGATCGTAATAAGAATGTTGGCATTACGAGTGTAATTGAGGGATATTCGTCTCTCTCACCGGCCAAGAGCTCTATGCTCGAGAACACTGGATGGCTCGACGTTGAAGAGACCAAGCAAATTGTAGATGTATAGGGAAACTTTGATGTGTGTATACCGCTCAGCATGCTCCTCGGCTTTGCCGAAGATTATCGTAAAATTGTCGTGAATGCCAAGCACGAGTTGATTCTCACGAGATCAAAGACCGATGATAATGCCATTGTACAAACGGCCGCCGAAGACTACAAACTCGTATTGCATAAAATAGAATGGCTCGTACCGTATGTAACAGTCTCGGATCAGCGAAAAATTCAGCTGTTAAAGTTTCTCGCCAAAGATGCACCAATCTCCATGAGTTTCCGAACATGGGAACTGTATGAATATCCATTGCTGCCTGCCACCTCTAAGCACGTGTAGTCTGTGAAAACTTCGAATCAACTGGAGAAGCCACGTTATGTCATACTCGCGCTGCAGACGGGACGGAAAAATAAGAAACAACAAAATGCGAGCCACTTTGATCATTGTAACCTGAGCGATGTCAAACTATACCTCAACTCACAATGCTATCCATATGGAAATTTGAATTTGAACATTGACCAAAATCAATATGCTCTACTCTACGAGATGTACGCAAACTTTCAACCGACCTATTACAACAAAGAGGCTGAACCATGGCTGAGGAGGATTGAATTTTTAGAAAAAGCCCCCCTCGTTGTCATTGACTGCTCAAAACAAAACGATTTTCTCAAGTCCGGCCCTGTTGACGTGCGTCTTGAGTTCGAATTGAAAAATAATATTCCGCCACAAACTTCAGTTTACTGCATGATCCTCCATGATCGCATTGTCGAGTACAATCCAATCAGTGGTGGGGTTAAAAAATTGGTATAAAATCATGCTGATGATTCGCACCCGCATCAGTCATCATGGAGCTTATCGTCGATGTACAGGGCTTCAAGAGACCCACGAACAAATTTGTCCTAAAGGAGATGTCCATCACCGAACTCCACGACAAGGATGCTGAACCGCTGACGCTCACCTTCGATGCACCGTTTGCATGGGACTCTCTACCGGCCAAGTACAAAATGACAAACAAGTGGTTGGAACGCAATTTCCATGGAATACGATGGGAACACAGCGGTATACCGTACGAGGCAGCTAGAACGACAATTCGAGGAATCTTGCAAGGAGCTCCTACCATCTATGCCAAGGGATTCGAGAAGTGCTCATGGCTATCGAGATTCACGGATTCAGCAACAAAAGTCATCGATCTGGAGACTCTGGACTGTCCATCGCTGCAGATGTTGCCGAAAATCACGAAATCCAAATGCCCGCATCATTTCTCCAACACGAAATACAGTTGCGCCCATGCAAATGTAAAATCACTGAAAAGCTGGTTGAGTGTATACGAAGCGTTGTGTGAGCGAGGGTTTTTTTTTTACATGAATAAAAACATTTTGAACAAATATCGTTATCTCCATTTATTTCCTATATCTACGGCGAATACAGTTTGACATTTTTTTTTCTTTTTTTTTACATTATTTTCGATGAAAAAGTTTTTTTTGTACACTTTTACATAGCACTAAGCGTTGAAAACTCTACCATGATGACTGTGATGCAAACAATCTTTGCACTCTACGATGGTGACGATGCCAGCTGCCGCTGAACTCGTTGTTTCCACCGGGCCTTCACGAGCGTTCTTTTCCACCATACTCAGACTCGAGCGTCGAAAACTCTACGATGATGATGATGACTGTGATGCAAACAGTCCTTGCACTCTACGATGGTGATGATGCTGGCTGCTGTTGAACTCGTTGTTTCCGCCGGGCCTTCACGAGCATTCTTTTCCACCATACTCAGACTCGACAGAACTCGACGCTGTTGTATTTTCCACCAATGTACTTCATGTAGAGTTGACCATTGCGCGCCAGTTGCAGCATACTCTCGAACATTTTCACATCTTGATCGAAGGCCTTTACCAGCCGCGCTGGCAAGAAGACGGCAAACTCATTTGCAACGTCCACGATGTAGCGTTTTCCATACTTGGTCTGTACAGCTCTCATGTCCGTGATTTGATAATCCGTATGAACGTGGAGTTCTGACAGCTTCTTCGTTGGGAGGAATTCCGTCATCAGGCTGACTTTGTTGATATTTGAGAGATCCATTTTCACTCTTTTTCAAAGTTCTTTTCGGTGAAGTTGATGGTTCGGTGGAATAGTGCAGTTTGAGCTTGGTCCATGAAATCATAAGCTCCCTCGTAGCGCCTCCACTCAGATTTTTAAAACTTCTCCCCACTTATCCAATTATAGGCATGTTTAACAGGTTCAAACACGTTCGAAGAACCCCGCACGTAGAGAATTTCCCCCCTCGCAACACTTTTCACAGTTCCGACGTTGGGGTGGGGGCGCATCAATGTGATCCTTCATCTGTGGCGTATTATAATGCTCCATGCATGGAAGATACGATATCACTTCACTATCGTTCCGATGATGCTCCGGCAAACGATCCCACAGTAAACCAATAAAGTTACCCCAATACTTTAGGAGCAAGACCTTTGGAACTTGTTCGAGCTCGTTTTTGGTCAAGTCCAGGGGGTGCTTGGCCGGATGCACTGCGTACATACTCGCACATCTGAACACCTTGACGTAATGTTGTGGAATGAAACCTCGACGGGTTGAAACTTGTTTTGGAATAACGCTGCAGCTGCATGCAATAAATAAAGCATTTTATGGGCTTTGGAGGGCCACCCTTCATATGGGAACTATCGTTATCTCACTGCCGAGAATTTTCCTAGCCATTGGTTGGAGGTCCCCCCCCCGCCCGCCCGGACGCACGCACGCACACACATTCACACATTTGGCTAAGTTTTTTATATATATAAACTCCTGTGAATAGTCTTGACAAAAATGCTCCGCTTACATCTATAATGTTGATAATAAATTATCAGATTTTATGGGTTTTCAAGGACCCGCGACTCTATGATGCCCCCTCCCCCACAGAGTCGACAGCGGCTTCCCCCTCTCGCCCGCGGGTCCAGCTATCGCCTGGAAGACATTGTCACCAAAAACTAGCCTCCCCACTCTCTAAGACCCCCCCCCCCCTCTCCGCCACAACCCCGCACTCGGCTGCCGCATGCAGGATCCCCCCCCCCCCCTCCGCCATGCATACCCCGGCTTCCCCGCGCTCGACTCCCCCGCCCCGCTCCCCCCTGAGATCCCTGGGTTAGAACCGCTAGAGCTCTACTACTCTTCTCACACAGCTTCACGATGACGGCCGCTTTATGCTTGTTGGTGATGGCCTCGAAACAAAAATACGTCGCTAAAGATTCAATGCAGCTATCGAGGTTTTGAAAAATAGATTCCAATTTCAGGTTCTTCTACGTGACAAACTCAAAAATGATCTATGATGATGATAAATGAAACAAAAAGTTGAGACCAAATGTGGTCTTCAATTAACCGGATAATCAATCGATGTCAAACCAACTATACTGAGTTTCACGTGATGCCGTAACCAAGGTGATTTTTGAAACATGTGATCAATAACTTGCAATCAACACACTTAAACTGTGTTGCATTTTCCCCGTGTTATTATTGTTCGTGTGCCGTGTTGATTTTACACACTTATGCATTTGGTAACACTTAATGCGGTAAAATTACACACGTGAATGTGCAATTTTTGCACACCTTCGTAGGTGTTCCCATAAACAACACACTTATTGGAACACACATAAAGTGTGTAGAATCAACATACAAGACGCGAATTTACACACATTGAACTAAACAATACACGTTGATAGCAACATGAGAGGAAAAATAACACGGGAAAAAGCAACACAGTTTACGTGTGTTAATTGCGAGTTATTGATCATATGTTTTTAAAGTTATCTTGGTTACGCCATTACGTGAAAATCGTTAGTTGGTTTGACATTTATTGATTAACCGGTTAACAAGACCACATTTGATCTTCAATTAACCGGTTAACGGATTCAATTAACATCTTAGTATACACACATAAGCTCTATAATAAAAATTGTGGTAGCAGATCGCAATATACGGGTTAAAATACCGGAACCCATGGTCATCAATTCCATCGCGTGCCTACTCGCATCATACTACATCATAATGTATTTAGAAAAGACAAATATCAAAACGGTAAATATATAATTAACTTTACAATTAATATAATTAATACAATCAACACAGCGTAATGTATAAGTTGTGACGTTTTATTATCGTAACTCACAAAATATGCCCGATATGTCGAGAGCCAATGGGCGCCAGCCGCTGGGAATCCCAGCGACAAATTTATTTTGTGCCCTTCGACGATCGGGACGACTCCTTTCCGGCAGCCGCAGCCTTTTATAATGGTAGAGGGGCGGGGTTGATTCGCGCGATCGAGATCGCCAAAATAATTGTGGAGGCGCTAGAATTTCGGGATCACAAGTTTCCTTTTATTGCTGGAGCCGGTTCCGCTGAAGGCGGGAACGACCTGGTACACGATGCGATATGATAAATTCCCGAAAAAAAGGTTTATTTGCAAATCCGGTTTCTTTCTCTCGCTTTTACCGGGATCATTGACGACGTACAATCAGATGAATTTCTTACAGGCTAACGAAAACTTATGCTATGACTCCAGTTCCGGTTTAACAAAAAGGGAACCCCTCTCGGCGATTCTACATTAAATTTTTGGAAGAGCAAATCGGGAACGACGGCAATTCCGATGTTTGAGACGAAAGGCTATCCCGAGCTTGAGCAAGCCACCGCGACAATATCGCTCGTACTCCAATAGGAAAAAACCCAAAGAAATAAACCCGTAATGGGCACCAATGCGCGCAATTCCCCCAATTATTCGAGCAAAATGACAGACTCACCGCTACGGTATCCTCCGATAAAGGTCCGGTGAATCTTCGTCCTTTATCGTCGATTATTCCCGGTGGCGTCAGGTTCTTGGGCGGCGGGAACAGCTACGGCGCGGGAAATACGTCTCTCCTCTTTCCTGACCAGAACTCGAGTCCCTCAATTTTCGGGAAAAGCCTTCTCGCCGACGCGGGTCCTGGCCCCCACCCTTTGCCTAACCCTTTCCTTCCCTCCGATTACCGCGCTGATTTCGTGGGAGGCTCTCGCATTTCGATCGACCGAGTGCCAGGAGAGGGGGTCTCTGATGATCGAGAAAGATCGGTGACGTTCAGGATCACTTTGAATTAAGACGGAATGACACCCGACGCGAAACTTCGATGCGGCCCCGGCTTCCGACCGGTAGGGCAGAACTCAATCGAGCTTCTGCGCCCCACTGACGGATGTCACCGCGCGCGTTCGTCGCCGCGCGCGCGGAGACATTGTGTCTCGCCTTCCGCGGGCCTCCACACGCTACGCAACGCATGTGTGCGTGCGTGTCGGTGCACGTCTACACCACGGTGTAGACAGACGTTATTGGCGCTGCCACGGGCTTCGATGCGCGTCGCTGCAGACCACGAGGCGAGCGCCGCGCGCGGAATTCTCGTGAACTGAGCACGTCGAAGTTCGGGCGACATTTGCTCGCAATTATCAACAATTACACGACAAATCTAGATTACCACTTTTCTCCTAAGATATGCAACGAAGTGCAGTGATTGAGAGCTCAAATTGTTCGTTTTTTATGTGGCTACGCCGTCTAGCTTTTCTCTAAGTCGTGACATTAGCCAAACATCTGATTTTTCATCTTTTCGGTCTCGAGTTCCGCATGATAAGCCAGTCTACGTTTTTTTTCTCAAATTCAAAAAATTTGAAGGGCTGGAAGCTGTTCGTCTATCTATTTGACGTCGTTTGGCAAAGTTTCGACGGGATCTGAAGAGCCGTTTCAGAGATTTTTGGGTATCTATAATTCTGTTCTACCATACTGACCGCGATGAGGTGTCATTCCGTCTTAAGATCGTTGACAAACGGTTAACGTTGCGGGTCCCGACGGCGCGGGGTGAGGCTTCGAGCCGGCGACCAGCCACGAGCCATGGCATCGTCTGCGGTGAGCGGAGAGCGGGGTGGGGTAGGCCGGCGATCGCCGATGCCCCCTGGTTCCCCGCCTCGTGGATTATTCGGACAATCAGGAGATTCCCACGAGCCTGCCAGCTATCGTCCTCTAATCGGTCCCTTGGCCGTTCGATTCTTCGGCACCGTCGGTAACGGCGAGAACTGGTTGCTCGCCCCAAAAAGAAAACATTCGAGAAAATAATTAAAATAGGGATTGTTGCTAAGTTGGTCCCTGGGAGTTCACTCGAGTGGGGTCCCCTGGACGACGAGAGGCGTCGTTCCTCGCGCCGAGCCTTATCCGCCAGCCCCACTTGTGACAGGCAAAAGTACCACGTCACAAAGTAATCTCCAATAATTACATATATTTTGACGAATTAAAAGCTTTGTCATTGAATTAATTTTTCCTACGGATCCCATGTGTATGCAGTACTGCAAAAATAAGTGTGTTGTTTCTACACACTTTGAGTGTGTAAATGGCTGCAGCCACTTTTTACACGTTTTAACGCGTGTACGAAATCAACACACGTCAGTGTGTTGTCTGAACGCATATATCCGTGTTATTTTTACAACATCATTTTTTTACACAGGTTAAAACGTGTAAAAAGTGTATACAGCCATTTACACACGTGAAGTGCATAAAAACAACACACTTGTTTTTGCAGTGGAGCTACGAAAATGTGTAATAATTTGATGCGTAAAAATTGAACGATGAGGTGTGTAATGTCAACGCATCACGTGTGTAATTGTAACGCATAACGTGTTACCAAATGCATCAGTGTGTAGAATCAACATCGCACCGTGTGTCTAACCTTCAGTGTAAATTCGAGTGTGTTCTTTTAACACAGTTACATGTGTTAAATCTTGTGGTCACTTTTTACACATTTTCGAGTGCATAATTTCGGCTTAATGTGCTTCATATTACACACTTACGGGTATATCTATGCGTATTAAGTGTGTTATTTTATTACTTTCTATACGCTGCATGGGTGTTGGTTGAAAGCATCACAGCTTATCTACTGAATACATAAAATATTTCATAAATCCACAATTAAATGAAGTACTCAATTTAGAGTTCTACCTCAATGATTTAGTTCGAAATGATTTATTTCGAAGAAAATATTTCGCCTACACATGTAGTCGACTACAACTTTTTTACGTGAAATGAAGAGGGTGGGTACAGAAATTATATATATGTAAATTTTAAGATACTTAATTCGAATCAACTGTTCACACATACGCATAAAATGTGTTAAATTTTACTGTGACACAGGTAAACGCATTATTTAAGGCACATTTGATATCTAAACGTCTAAATGTCTGCAATTAGACGTGTTGCATGTTTCGAATTAGACATCAATAATATGTTGAAATTTAATGCGATTCGAGTGTTTAAAAATACACATTAAATGTATATGAATGTGCTGTAACACACAAAACTGCGTTGTTTCACGTTGTCTATGGCATTTACACGTGTCAATTCTTAAAATTACATACCATACGCGTGACAAATAACACACTTGGATTTGCAGTGTTCATGTTGTGTTACTTTTACATACTTTGAGAACACGTCAAACACGTCTAGTTTTTGCAGTGATGTCGAGATCTATTCGTTAATTCTCGTTACTTCAATCGAGGAAATTTCGAATTTTCGTGGTAGCGCGGAAATGTTTATGCAATCTCAAGAAGCGATCGGGTACGAGGGAAAACTTCGCTCGCGTGCAGTGAAACCGGGTCAACTCGGAAGTTGCGACTGTCGCGTGCTTTGCATAAGAATGCGAATTTCGGTAGATACACTATGGGATGCAATTTACAGATACGCTGAGGAAGCGGGCGATACGCAGAATGGGGTAAAATTTACATCACTATGAAGAAATCCGCGGTGTTTTCCACAGAGTTTCCCGAATTCCGGAGTCGACTCGTCGTCTCTGGCTCGTTTTGCTCGGCGCGTTACGAAATGTCTCGCTGTTTGCTTTTATTGTTCTTGGGAGGGAGCACTTTAAGGTATTTTGCCAAAACAGATGGATCGCGATTTCAAAACGCGTCATTTGAGGATGAAACGTCATAATAATGATATTACAGGACAAATAATTCAATGTTTCATTGTCGGTCATTTAATGTAGAGAAAAAAGTTGCTGCTTTAAATACTTGAATTTGGGATTATCGATAGTTATTATTTTTAAAGAGTTTAGCTTGTATAAACGGTCCAGATAATCTTTCGGTGCTGCAAATGATCCAAACGGCTCGGATTATTTTTCAATGATCAAACGCACCGATATAATTAAAATTACACAATCCATGCACATAACCTAGCACCTAGAATAACTTCTAGGTAAGATCGTAAATGCCTATATTATCTAGAATTATCTAGTTTGTGTATATCACTTTTTAGGTATCCTTGAGCATTTCTCGATAATGTTGATATTATATTTATGTATAGTATATTTATACACGATCTAGAAAATATTTGAATATATCTCATATTTTTTGTCCTAGTCCAAAAAGGAATATTTATCTTTCTGTTAGATTCCAGTAATTTTTCATTTTTTTGTCTTTTTTGTTTAGTTTGTTTGGACCTATACGTTTTTTTTAACATTCGCTTCAACTAAAATCCAACTCTTTAGATCAGATAATCACTCAGATTTATACCAATTTTTGTATTCTCTATATCAATGCCATCGTGTTTTCCCATTTCACAAAAAAGATGGCGCAGTGCAATAAAGATGAAAAAAGCCCAAACAAAATATTATAAATATTGTATTAAAAAAAACAACAGAAAATGGCTTCTTAAAATAATTTAAAAATATGAACATTAATCAAATATGAATACTATGAAGGTGGAGAAAAATCCAAAAGGCAATTAAAAAAGAAAGGTTCAAAAGTCAACAAAAAATGGTTCTTGAAGTACTTTGCCACGCTCCTCTACGGTCTCGAGCTCAGGTATTTCTAATTGCATTGTCCAACTTTGTCGAGGTTTTGCGAGTTTTATTCGAAAGATCTTCCGGATCATGGATTGGTCACTCTACCAATCAACTTCAGCAGGCACAAAGGACTATGTGGAAGGACGAGGTCCAATTCGCAAAAAGCCTCTCTTTCCTTGCGCAGTCCCTTCACCCACCGTTCAATTCCCAAAGATCTCGTCGAATATGTCAACGGGGTATGACTTTTCATAGAACGGTACAAAGACCGACTTAGGAAGAAATAAACAACTATGACTTCTATAGCTTTCTCCGTAAAATGGCCATGCCCACGACTTTACTCGTTTCTATGAGCGAGTTCCTAGGTTTGTTCTTCTAATTCCACTTCTGACCTGGCGTCCTCGTAGGCCGATATTTTATTGCCAGTTCTCGTCCATGTTGCCAACGCACTTTTTTTCAACACAAAGGCACATATATTGAGATCCTTAAAAAAATCACCAAAAAATACATAAAAATAACAAAAATATGGCCGCCGAATGACGATGAAAATTTTTTCGCGTCATTTGTCGGTGTACATTGTTCAGCTTAAACGGTTCATCTGAAATCTAAAAACCAAACGGGTTATGCAAGTTAACAATAAATTTCGAGTCTTCGACGATCGTCGATTCTTCAAATAATTCCTTTCAACAGAGTGGCGACCAATTTAAGGGGTCTTCTCACTTTAGACGCTAAAAAAGGCTATTTTTAATGATTTTTTTGATAGGCTTATATTATAGATATTGATATAAAAGTTGTTACACTTAATAAATACACTTTATAAATACATTTAAAAAAAATGTTATTTATTTAAGCCACTATTTATAGACGAAAATGGTAGTTAAAAAAATGTCCTAAAAAATGGTAGGTCTGCGCTCTTGATGAAATCGCGGAGATGGATCATCCGAAACAAAGAAATCAAACGGTTATAGATTCAGTATGTCAATGGCTATAGCGCATATCATAAGATTTTTTTATATATGCAAAAATAACAAAAGGACGCACATTTTTAGGAAAAAAAACAGTTTTTTCACCGTTTTTGGCAAAAAATAGTAAATATAAAAATTTTAAAATCCTTGATATGCGCTCTAGCTATAGTTGTGAATAATG
Source organism: Ophion costatus (assembly GCA_951751655.1). Lineage (NCBI taxonomy): Eukaryota > Metazoa > Arthropoda > Insecta > Hymenoptera > Ichneumonidae > Ophion > Ophion costatus. The sequence goes on along the minus strand of OX632362.1, from coordinate 5,481,765 downwards.
TGTGGTTAAAATTCCATAAGGATCGGTTCAGTAGTTTTGAAGATTTATCAATAAGCCGTCGAAAAACCTTGTTTCGAAAAAAACTTGCTTAAAGTTTGTTTGGGTTACATAAATAAAATACAATAAATAATAATAAAATGTATTTCGAAAGCGTATTTATTAAGTATAACATCTTTTAGATCAATATCTATAATATAAACCTGCCAAACACTCATGAAAATAGCCTTTCAGCGTCTAAAGTAAGAAGACCCCTTAAACTCGGGAATACAAAATCTATGAAAAAAGTCGTCCTTTTTACTTAAAAATGTAACTTATAAATTGAAGATCGTTTTTCAAAAAGTGCGTTCGTCAACGCCCTCCAAATGTTTCTCATCGTAACTCCTGTAAATTTGGAAACAATCCATCAAATGGTTTTCGAGATATCATGTCAAACGACTTTGAAAACAGTATCCTCTACCGGTGGCTATGTTTTTGTGGTTTTTCTGTATTTTTTGGCGATTTTTAAAATGCGCTTAATTGATGCACCTTTGTACTAAAAGAAATGCGTTACTTTTCACCAAACGTTTGCCAGAAAGAAAATCGAAATGAGGCCATTTTTTTCGGGCCTCTAGTAGAATTGAGCCCCTTAATAATAAATTGCAAGCGTCCGTTGACCCCGAATATTATGTGCCTAGCTTAGTAAGCCGGATTAATGAACTTGGTTAAGTCAATACATTTCACCGTCCCCTTTTATCGAGTTCTCAATGGGTATTTCAATGTCTACCGTACGGATTCATAATTCACAAAAAGTGGAATTCATCCAACGACCAACCAAATGATGTAATATTCATTCGGCAGTATTTTTCTCAAATCTCATCACTGTGGTGCTATTAACGATAAACTTTCACGGCGTAGTTGATGAGGGTTGTCGAAAGAAAATCTCATACCCGCGTAAATTTTCCGATCGTATGTCTGACGAACTTACGGTACGTTATTTGTTCAAATGCTTGATTTTTACGTGACGCAAGGTTTATGTGAATGAAAATGTTTCTCCCTTACTCTTCATTTGCACCCTTGCCGAGTATAATCCGCAATGATAAAACTGGGAAGCGGGTGACGAAAGAGAATGAATAATTTCGCTTTGGAGGCGTTTGACGCGACGATCGACTGAAATTGAAATTGTTCCATCGAGATTTACAGTCAAGTTACACTTCGCGATGTGCAAAAAATCTGGTCGAATAATCGAAAGGAAGAAAAGCAGAGGAGAAAAACGTCGATTTCAATTTACGATTCCGTCTGCAGTTTTCCGGCGGCGCTCTTGGAATTCACGCGTTGTATAACCAATCGATCGGGCTCTCTTTTTAATCGAATCTCATCCATTCGGAACTTATATCCACTTTGGACTTTTCTTCAAGCTTTTTATCCCGTCTCGATGAATTCCTCATACGTATACGCGTGGGTATACACGCTAAAGAGTGAGGGCCAATAATTGAAGCTTATTGAAAACCGAGAAAAAATTATGCACCCGAATCCCACACTGTTTACATAATTCGAAAATAATCGCGGAATTATTTCAAATAGCTTGTATATTTGTATTTCATATTTCAAGATTTTTTAAACTATATATTCCGAAAAATTTTATTCCAAAAGGTCTACAGGTGAATTGAGAAAGGTCAATATTTCAGATATTCTAAAAAATATCGATTCATTATTGACATAATTTTGAAGTCACCGAGGCAAGTTCTAAATAATTCGAATTTACGAAATTTTATACTTAAAGGTTTTTCTAAAACTATATGTCCAAAATATTTTTTAATTAAAAGCATCTTCAGGTAAACTCAGAACTATTAATATTTCAGCTATTCATACAATATCGGTATACTGGGTGTCCCATTTTAATCTCACCCGATTTGTCTCGAAAAATAATGTTCTAATCAAGTATTGAGTATAATAAAACTTTTAGGGTTCAGAAAGGGACGTTAAAAAAAAATTTTTTGGTCAAAAATTAAGTGTGGCGGGGTAAAGATGGCCAACATTAAGAAAAAAATGGGAACATGACGTTTTTTCACCAAAAACATGTTCAGGCCAAAAACAAATATTGTATAATTTTTTTTAACGTTTATAAGTTCCAGGTCATAATACCATTTTTTTAAAAGCTATTTCAGCGCTATCCAGAATCTAATGTGTGAGTGTGCCTGTGTGTGTGTGTGGCGTTTGAGTTTGCCTCGGTTTGGCCGATAACCCAAACAAACCCAAACAAGGATTAGGTCTCCAGGGCTCTTTACTTCCGGTATCAAACAAACCCAAACAAACTCACTTGCACCCTTACACTAGGGATGTTGAAGACATTACCTCCTCGGGGTAAATTTTGGATAGAGCTAAAATAGTAAAAAATGCCATTCTAACCTAACAATACGGAACTGTATCAAAATAAATTTCCTACAAAGTTGTTAGAGTTGGCCTGACAAAGTTTTTGGTGAAAAAAGTCGTTTCCATTGTTTTTTAAACATGTCGGCCATCTCAGCATCGCCGTTCTGAATTTCGGACGAAAGAAGAATTTTTTTTTAACGTTCCCTATGTACCCTAAAGTTCTATTATATTCAATACTTGATCAGCGCAGTATTTTTCTATATAAATCAGGGGTAAGATTCAAATGGGACATCGGTTATTATCAAGACAATTTTTAGCACATGAAGATAAGTTCTAAATAATTGAATTTTTTAAATATAACAAAGGGCTTAACCTGGTTTGATTGGAAATGATAACAGAAAGCGCACAAAGCTGAAACTTTTGTATTCTTTTTCGCTGTAAGTGGTTTATTATAAACACGTTAGCAGTGGTCAATATAATTTTTTTGGAGCTGAGAAGAATTTCCGCACTACGTTAGAATGTTGTTCCATTTTTCAACTTTCTTCAATTAGATTGTTCTTAAAATTCTAGTGGTCATAGAAAACTCTACGAATCGATAAATTACCAATTTAATGTTTCCCTACTATGTATATCGATAATTACGTAAAGGGTAGAGCAAACACCCATGGTTGTTTCTTTGTCCATAAACTAGCAAGCTCCAAGAATTTTCTAAAAATGAAAATAACACGTTGAAAATCCATTCAAAAAAGTATTTTCCGGGTTACATTACCTCGTCACGAAGGTCTCCACGGCGAAACGTCCACACTGAAATCTGTGCAGCCATCAAGTCTGCTGGAAATTTTGCATATCGCATTTACGATTCGTCCTCAATTTCGTATTCCGATAGCAGCGTCCGCGCATATTTTTTTTTTTTTTTGTTCTCATCCTCTTATTGCCGTGATTTTCCTCTCGGTTCGTAACACTCGTATTACAAGTTTCCGGACGGTTTCTCTCGGCACCCTCGAATTACACATGGTCCGCGTATATCCATCGTGCGTCGTGTGATTCCACCACAAACTCCTGGGGAAATCTAAAGCCGTATATGCAGGAGACGTACAGCTCGTTGGACAGGAAGCACGTGTCAAAATATAGAAGCAGATACGGATGTGCGGTAAGCTCATGCAGGGATCTCGACGTGAAGAACAAGCTTAAATGTGTCCGCGCGTGAGCTCACGGTCGTTTAAACGATAACGTTATTCACTGGCTACGTATGTTCGGATCATAAAAAAACGGAGTACGGTCAATTATTTTTACCTGTAATATCCACGGTCCAGCGAACGTTATCGATGAGCAGTGATATTTCGATCGTGGCACATGCATGAGTTTCCCTTGAGCAATACCGCTCATCACGGTTTATCCATTCCTGCATATACCGTTTCTCCAAACAGGCACTACCTCGGGCAAACATTTACCGGTAAATTCCTCCTACACTGTTTTTCCAACAATAGACTTCGCGTGTATATCTCGAATGCGTGTAAAGGGCTGTCCGGAGGCAGATGCGGGAGCATAAACAACTACGGTTATCACATGTGAGCTGAATTCATGGGGCTTTCATTTAGAGGCCTGAAAACAATGGCCAATTTCCGAATCATTTTCTGGGGAACGGTTGGTGGAAAAGAAACGCATTTTTTTAAACACAAAGGTACATTGGGAACATCTGAAAAATCACTAAAAAATACAGAACAACAAAAAAAACATAGCCGCCGGCGGAGGATGAAATTTTTTTCGCGACGTTTGGCGGTGGACACTCTCCAGCTTGAACAGTCCATCTGAAATCTGAATACCAAACGGGTTATTCGAGTAAACAATAAATACGAGTCGTTGACGGTAGTCGATTTTGGAAATCATTGTTTTTAACAACGTGGCGATGAATTAAAACTCGAGCATACAAAATTTATGAAAAAAAATCATAATTTTTAGGTAACCATTGAAAAGTGAGGATCGGTTCGAGAAACGTGAGATCGTCAACGACCTTTAATTGGTTCTCATTAGCTCTCTTGTAAATTTGGAATCAATCCATCAAGTGGTTCTAACGATATAATATTCACGGAGTTTGAAAACTGTGTTTCGAGAACAAAGGCTTTTAAAGCGGGATATACATTTCGACCGGAAAAAATTAGCAGTTTTGAGGGATTCTAAAGTAAAAAATAGTTATTTAATATTTATCAAATTGTAGGTATACCTGAATAGTATATGTAAGTATACAAAACAATTTTTTTAATTCATTAATCACAAAATACGGCGCACCTATGGCAGAATGTTGTAGCAAGGTTGCTGCGGGAGTGCGAAATGACGTGCAGTCAACCTTCTCGTAGACTTTGATTTGGAAAAAAATTTAAAAATTTGTTCAATTACAACATGTTCAGATTCTATTTGACCGTACTTACAATGAAGAAAATGCAAATTTTAGAGAATGACACGCACTTGCAAAAAATAAACATTTTACGCAAAATTTCTGTAAATTTAGGATTAAAGAAGTATTTTTTAAATAATTTTTCAAAAACCATATTATCAATACTTCTACCAAGTTTCAAGTAATCCTGCACGCCAATTTCGAAAATACAGTTTTGAGAAAAACGCGTTTGAAGTTTACATAGAATTTGCATTTAATTCCACTAGTCACCTACTTGTGGAAACCAATTATTTAAGTAAGCTATTACAAAGTAATTAAATGATAAATTACAGTGAAATTGTAATTGTTAGTTGTTAATTTAACGGGGCATCCTGCTCAGGAAGCCGAATTTGAAAGGTCAGAATGATGCATTTTTTTCTAGTAACACATTGGTTGGAATAGGTATTATATTTTTTTCCGTGTATGTTGTACGCATGTTTGTGGTTACGACGTAATTTTTTTGGAAGAAAATCTTTCAAACTGTTTGTGGTGCTGCAGTTGGCATTGCAGTCCTCCAGTGGCGAGGCCAGAAACGGCGGGATATCTACCAGGCTCAAATGTAATCTGGAACGAAAGCAAAAAGAAAATTCTTTTACTATATCCAATTGGCTATGGGTTCACGATCCACTTTTCGAAATTTCAAAAGGTATTGTGCGTTATTACTTTGGGAAAATATTGTACATATATGGTTCTACGGTTGAAGGAAAAAAAAAGAATTTTAGGAATATGACAATGGAATTTTTAGGGAATGCACGTAAAAGTTGATACTATCGAATAAAAATATTACATTTTTTTACTCACCTAGGTAGACGTAGTTCGTTAACAGTAAAAGCCTGGGGTGGTCAGAAGAATCGCAACGCTGATACGCGAACGTCTCATTGCACATATGAATCTTCGCACAAGTACCTAATCCTTGTTTCTTTTACCGCCGTCGTATTTCTATATCAACCCTGAAAAGTGAACAATCACTCGAAAAATCTTTGATCGGGACGTTAGATATATCGATAAAACGAGTGCTAAGGAATGTTTTAGGTAACATTTCTGCGAATGGAAAGAACAAGTTTTGTTATGCTCTTGTTCGAAAGTACTCCAGGATGTATTTTGCCTTCGCTAACAAGGACGCTGAACGCAGTTGTATTGTTTTGCGATTTCCTTAGTTTTGGGAAGACGCACGTCATTTTTTGCCTGCCAATGATGGGAGTTTATTTTTCAGAACGAATGGCACGAAAATAAGCGGTAATACTGGTACGGCTGGTGGATTGTTGGAAAAGTACGTCGTAATTTAAGATTCACATAGGGTTTGAGATAAAATTGTAACAGGACAACACGGCGTATGATCGTTATTGTTCAGATGTTAGATTTTTTAATCGTAATCATCTCTGGTGGGAATGGAATTGGAAAAGTGAGTTCAAACTTTCGAATTTCATTTATCGATTACACACGTCGGAAGCGTTATACCTGCGTAAAATCGAATATCGGCACATTTGGTAGTTTGTCAAATTTCGACACATTTTGGAAGACGGATCTCAAAATATTTTTAACGAACCGAGCATTTTGGGGAATGGTAAGCATGATTTTTGGAAAATTTTACAAAATTACGTACTAACTCGATTACCTCTTATTTTGATGCTATTTAAAAAAATAGCATTAACATAAGAGGTATTTTAGTCTTTTTGTCAAGTTTTTAATTATTCAACACATCCCATTTAGTTAGTTGTGTCGAGACGGATAGCTGTATTGGTGTTTGTCGATTGAATACACATTAGGCTACGACACAGATAAGTTTTAGGTTATCAATTATTGTCTGTTTGAACATAATGAACGAGTTAGTACCGAATTTTCGGGAATTTTCCATAAATCATAACATGATAACTCGAAACCCTTAGACTTTGGACTAAGGTAATCTAGGTTGGATATGTTTTAACGAGGTGACCTATCAGTCCCTTAATGCTTTGCATCCACCTTCGTTACACCCTGTATAAAAAGCTTCTATTCAGCGAAAGGCGAATTTGAAAGCATGTGAATTCACATAAACCCCGACAATGGTCGCTGAAGTAAAATGTCTCCGAAATCGGCCTTCCACATATGCACACACACACACACACACACACACACACACACACACACACACACACACACACACACACACACACACACACACACGCACGCACGCACGCACGCACGCACGCACGCACGCACGCACGCACGCACGCACGCACGCACGCACGCACGCACACGCACGCACGCACGCACGCACGCACGCACGCACGCACGCACGCACGCACGCACGCACGCACGCACGCACGCACGCACGCACGCACGCACGCACGCACGCACGCACGCACGCACGCACGCACGCACGCACGCACGCACGCACGCACGCACGCACGCACGCACGCACGCACGCACGCACGCACGCACGCACGCACGCACGCACGCACGCACGCACGCACGCACGCACGCACGCACGCACGCACGCACGCACGCACGCACGCACGCACGCACGCACGCACGCACGCACGCACGCACGCACGCACGCACGCACGCACGCACGCACGCACGCACGCACGCACGCACGCACACACACACACACACACACACGCGCGCGCGCTCGCGCGCGCGCACACTTATACACTTCACCCAAAAAATTCTCTCCAGTTATCTCCGGATTTTTGGTCTAACGAGTGTGCATATTCAACGGGAGAGATTTCATGATACTGTGGATGGGTTACGTTTACATCGGCAATCAGGACATGGAATATCGTATATATATCCGGCAATCGGTGTTCCCTGAACTACGATGCGAATTCAGTGTGATCGTACACACACATGTGGATCTAGTTAAGTGAGTTGTCCGAAGCGTATACTAAACAGAGAGAAAGGAAAAGAGACAGAGGGAGAGGGGGGGGGGTAGAGAGAGAGAGAGAGAGACAGAGAGAGACAGAAACGTTAAATCGAAGAGAATTCAGAAGGGCCTGTAATAGAAACGCTGCAGCCTCTGGTGTACAGGTATTGAATATCGGTAAAAAGATATGTATAGAAAGATACACAGGATGAGAGAGGGAGAGAGAAAGAGAGAGAAGAGAGAAGGAGAGAACGAGAAGGTCATCGAAACCGTATAGGATGAGCGAAGAGTACATAGAGCTAACTGCATGTACTACTCGTAGATGGGAACGACGCCATGTGCATATCGACGCTGCACTTTAGTCCTGTTCAGTTTGCATGTACTATATCGATATGATGACTGTTACTACGTAGTACATATATTACCGTTCAATAGTTTGGAATCGTATGGTTCGAATCATATTGTACCCGAAGATGTTCATCAAATAATTTCTGAAAGAATCATAACCTATTCGAAATAAAAGTATGGGCCGCCTTTTTCCCTTCTCGGCATTTATAACAGCATAAATCACAGAGTTTTCGCGATATGACGCACTTTCGAAAAACTCAACTGTGTACTGTCGTTACTCACCTTTGCGACAGAAGTCCCCGGAAAAGTTCCAAAATACCAAAGTAAAACTCCACGGCGTTTGTTTCGCGTCTTTTCGGAAAGAAATTGCCTCCATCCGAAAAGCGACATGTGTTCTGGTGAAAGTTGGCAAACTGGGTAAAAAAAAACAAAAAGAACATTGTTCTACACCAACGAGTGTGCAACAAAATTCAAAGGGAAAACAAGCACAATGTCCCTATCTCCTTTCACACGCTGTCTGGAACGAAAACGATTTTTGTTGGCTGACGTATCCGTATCCGATACTCGTCTCACACAAAAATGCAAAAAGTGATTCCAAACTGCCGAACCTCAGGTCAACATCTCAAGGGTGTCTCAAAATGACCTGCCATTTTTATTTATTAATAACACGTATTATTTATTTGAAAAGTACGAATATTTTAACCTCAATACAGGGTACAAACATGGAGGTTATGTGTGGAACACAATATCCGATGAATTGCCGCTGAATCCCTGTTTGCAAACGTTCACTTTATTGATGAAATTTTGAACAACATTTTGGCATAATTGCGGACTAATTTCATTAATGGTGCGTCCAATTGCTTCCTTGAGTTCCGGAATGGTCTTTGGATCATCGGCATACACTACTCCTTTCAGAAAACGCCGAAGAAAGAAGTCCGATGGCTTCGAATCGCGTGATCTTGGTGGCTAATTCACATCGCCGTGGCGCGAGATACCACGATCATGAAACATCGTCTGCAATAACCCGCATAGCAGCTTCTTAGGGTTAACCTGATCGGAAACAGGCCATGATCCGGGTGTGATACGAGTAACACCTATTACGGACAGCCTGATTCTGCCCTGACCGGGCCGGAAGTACTTAGGCTCGAAATCAGGCAATACTTAAATGGCCCTACTGAGGCCGTCCCTCATAAGATCCTACTCAGACTTTCCCCGATAAGTCGCTACCAAGGCTTTCCCTTATAAAGCACTCTTCATGCTAGGGCCTTATTAAGGCTTCCCCTGATAAGGCCCTATGCAGGTTTCCCGAGGTGAGGCCCTCCTACGGCTTCTTAAAATGAGATTTGTTTTTGCCAGTGCAGGAAATCCGATAGGGGCCTGACCAAGCAACCCGATATGGGCCTGATCAGGCAACCTGATAACGGCCTCGGCAGGCAACTAGGTAAGGCCCATATGTGACACAACGTTACATTTTCTAGCTGGGCGCTTTCAGGCTGCCTTGCAAGTGCCCTAACAAAGCAGTTAGGCAACCTGAACTCGCCCTGAATCGAGCCCTATCAAAATTTCTACGCGGGAACTACATTGTTTTGTCCTGCATTTGCAAGTGCAGGATACTTGATAGCGGCTGACAGATAAGGGCTTGATCAGGCAATCACGTAAGGCCCATATCTGACACAACGTTACATTTTCTAGCAGGGCGCTTTTAGGCTGCCTTATAAGTGCCCTATCGGAGCATTTAGGTAATTTGAACGCGCCCTGAATCGGGCCCTATCAAAATTTCTACGCGGGAACTACATTGTTTTGCCCTGCATTTGTACTGAATTTTCACAATTTCTATGCGCTGTTTGATCGTCTATATCTCCATGACTAAACCGCAATACTTCCTGATGCTAGTTGTCAAAAAATAGTACTCTATGTTCGCCACCAAAAAATAGCGCGCAATGTACAATATCAGATTGTTTTCAAACACCCTGTGCACACAAAATTAGTATATGATATTCAACGTTCTTATCAGCGGATTGTATCAAAACGGATGTTTGGAATACCAGATCGAACGTTGAATCCGAGGTTATGCATTATTGACGGAAAACGGCCTTCGCAAATCAAAATAGAAACGCGATTCGCTTGCGTACATGTGCGATCGCTGGTGTTTGTGTCAAAACGGATCGAGAACAGACGGTGGTGCGGGGGGTACTGGGCACGTACACGCATTTTCCATTGACCCGCAATTGATACGGACAGCACGGGCTTTCGCGTTGAATATATGTTGTCTCTGCATTGTAAGCTTCGTGTGGATAGTACTTATCGGCCAGAGGCTTGGCGTTTAAGAGTCGTTTGACCATTAGTTCGTGTACGGCGCACCCTTCAAATTCTCAAATTACTTAAATAGGTCTTTGGCCAAGGAGCATCGTCCGAACATCGATTTCGGGTTGAGTACAACGGGTTAGTTGTAGGTATACGTACATGCAATGGAGTCCCTGATGAGTGGTGTAGCGTGTTCTATCCGCCAACGGGGCGTGTGCATGTTTGGAAGGCTCGATTGCCTCAACCGATCTTGAGGCCGGGTAAACACGTGACCTTCCTGAAGCCTCGTGTACGAAAAGCTTGATTATGAGCGACATTTGTAGTTGCCTCAAACGAGGATGCACATTGGCCCTTTCAGCTTCCACGAAGACGTCATGCACACTCATTTGATGGCGAACTGGTGAGTGTCATGTGAGGGCGCATCTGTAACTTCTGGGAGCTTAATTTGAAAGGAGATAAACTGCAATAGCTAGCATGTGTATGTCTATATGTTCTTGTACTTATATATGGATATACATATGTGATGGTTTACGAAAACGGGCTAACCACATGATGTGGTTAGTCTATCTAGGTACAGGATGCGCCATTTTGGATGCAGATCCGGAATAACGCCCGGGTATGAAGTATGGGAAAAAATTCTCTACTAAAGATCTATGGTTTTCGAAGAAAGGATTCGTTAGAGATATGAACACCAAAAAATGTTAACTCGCCTACGCAATCTCATAGTAGCTATTGCTTTTTAAAATCAAGACATATGCATTCTTATTTTATTTGAAATAGCAGGATTCAAAATAAGAAAATTACCCTTCCAGCCGAACGACCGCGAAATTTATGGTGTACGGGATTTCATACTTGCAGCCGGGTGAAAGAAAAAACACGTCATAAGGTAGTTGGCCTAGTGGCCGTCAAGGTCCTAGTGATCGTCACGTTTACACATTAAATAAGTATTTTAAGATAAAAATCAGTCCTTCGTGCAGATCTTTGATATATTAACTCTCAGGAGGTATTTACTATGTTGTATGACATATCCACACTCGTAAGTATACGTATTCAAGAATAATCAAATTTAATATATTCAGCTACTATGTCCATCTGTAATTTCGGCTGAATCCTTCATTAGGACGGTAACGTGAACCGTGTTACATCTCGGGTGATTTCTGAACGCCTGGGGACTTGCGTCAGGTAAGTTTGTCTTCAAGTGATTAACAAGGTTGATTAGTTTTGCATTCAGCATATAAAAATATAGCTTTATGCTAATTTCAACGAGTTTTCATATATGACAATGACTGTTTCAGCAATATAAACACTCTGCCGATTAATCGCCACGGCTGTCGATAACTTAGACAATGTTAGCTAAAAAAATCTTATGAATCGAATATTAATTTGTAGAAAATTAGAAAAGAAATATTGGGTCCGTAATTAGCAATGTCTGAAGAATCCACGGATTCGTAATCGTCATCCACATATTCGCGATGGTACGAAGAGATATAGGTACATATAAGTAAACGTTGTCGATTACTGGGTCATGACCCTGTCGATAACTGGATACGTCTCGAATACCACTCGATGGAAAAAGAATTAAAAATTATTTTATGAAAAAATAGTTGTATACAATAATTGAAAATGAATAATATTTTAATTCTGACGCAATGAATATAGATAGTTCTTTTTTTATTTATTAATAAGGTTGTATGTAAGAGAAATTTATGCTTCAAACTCTTTATCAAATGTTTTAATAAAAACCGAAAAGTTTTTGACTGAGTGCTTAATCGAGTCAACAAAGGCCTACGAATCTTTGTATAATTAGTTAGGCCATTGTATACCTTTGGGTGGTCGGAAAACAAGGTGTTTTGGGGTTTCTTTTTGGAAATACTAACAAAGTAATCAAAACGAGGTTAAGCCGGTTTATTTCGCTTATCCGTAGGCACTCAAATCAATTTTTTATTTTCCCAAAAAATACAAAATAGCGGCCCAGTGGCCGGTACAAAGAGAACGCATTTTTCAGACCCTCCACGGGCAGACTCATCGGAGACGCACATGAGCACCCAGAAGAATTTCTTTCCCCCTTAATCTACATGAGGTTTGTTACCGAACTACACATCATTATTAAAAATATACATTTTTCCAAATTTAGCCCTATTTTGAAAAAAAGTCGCATGTTCGGCTGCCAAACTATCCGTTTTAAAAAACCGTAATAATTAATCTATTGTAAAAATCGCGAGTACGTCGCTAGAAAACCTATCTAAGAGGCTACAGTTGCAATTTGAAGTCAATCGCTAGGAAAATGTAGAACCTACGAAACCGCTCGATATTTAAAACATTGCTTCGTCGAGCGCGCCTTAAAAAAATTTTTAACATTTTTCCACATATCTTGAAAAAATGTTTCCACCTGAAATAACTTTTGCATATCATTATCGAGATGTTTATACATAATTTAAGTCAATAAACAACCATTTTTTTCAAAGGTATATAAGGCCTCAAAGCAATTTGAACGCATGTGACGATTAGTCCAACCATCATGGCGGCATGACGATGACCCGTACAATAGCGCCCTAAAACCTTTCTGAATTCTTTTTTTCGTAAGCTGTACCAGGTACGGACATTTTACGACGACGCTCTTCTTCGCAGTAAAAAACTGATGAAGAATAACCCAAAATAACTTCTACTCACTTTCCAAGTTGAGCTATATAAATTTGCAAAGTCGAGCAATTTACGTAAGGTGACGACTACTGGGCCATCTTACTTTGAACGCAATAAAGTTTGGTTTGTGTCAAATTCCGCGCTTCAAATGTTTACAAAATGTGTTCTAGAAGAACAATGTCTCAAGAATCTGTAGAGAATCTATCTTCGACAATTAAAAAGAAATCGCATCTAAGAGTACTAAAAACTGTTTAAGTTATATTTCTTTCAAGGCACGTGAAAATATAGAGGGCAATCATCAACACTGTAAAAAATGTTTTTTTTTTCATGCTGGAGGTTTGACACTCCTTAAAAAGTTGTGAAAGGTTCCAATTTCTGTCAAGGTGGCATCATCGCTCAGTGCGATAGACATTGGATTGCTAGGGTGAATGTAATTTTGACACTGCGGGTATCGAAGGAAGAAACGTTGCTCCGAAATTTTAGCATTGCATACGTCTCGCTGACGAGACGGAACGCTCGTGCGAGATCACTCATGTACCCGTCAGTCCAACGGAGTTGCAGCCGTCCATCTCTCCGCTGAATCGAGGCAATGGACTGGAATTTCGTAAAATTCTGTACAAATGTCAATGCCAGTCAGTGACGAAACCCCAGCTCGGGATGTGACATTTATTCACAATTCCAATTGCCCAGTAATTTTTCGTTTCTCGAATTACGGATTTTGTCCATGTCATGTGTCAAAACGATATCAGCCTATTGAGCGATGAAACTGGTTCCTTTTTCTTCCATCTGACACCTGAAATATTTGCTCACGCTTTATTCTACGCATATATTTAGCTTTCGGTTCCGACCTAAATATAAGAAAGAACTTTCCTGCAACAGTGCATGAAAGCAGTGTTTACCCGACGATGCTGATGCTGTCCATTATCGAAGACCACGGAACCTGCATTGAATACTACGAGTACTTGATCCGCGTATTTAGTGCACAAATGGAATCATGTGACGGATACCAAATCATCCTCTTACGAATCTGTGTACAACGAAAATTATAGAGAGATAAATCGTCCATTGTATTGGCTCATGTGTTCGCACATGCGGAAGACGGCACTGCTGTCGAGAATTCAAAGTTCACCAATCGCTCTGTTCGCGTTCATGGACTGTTCCACATACAACAGGGAGTTAATTTAACGATCCATTCACACAAAGGAGCTTAGCAAGCGTGACTTTTATCCTAGCCGGTCCGTGATTGAACGCGGTGGTATTGCGTGCGTTTATAGTTTGCCGTGTATATTGATGTTTTATTGATTCAATTTGTGCAAGAGTTATTGACGTCCAATCGGTTGTTTGCCCGTGCCACGTACCGCAACGGTCATCATCGTTGCGCGGTATAGCGTGGCCTCGATGTCGTCATACCTTTGCCATTAAGAACATCCCCTTTAGTTACCATTTCACCTTGTCGTTGGTCATGTATTTCTCACCCTCTATCGTGTCGGGTATACTGCTGGAATACAAAGTATCGGATCATGGGGTATACACGTAAGCGAGTTGCTCGCCTAACGTAGTTTTTTTTTCCTAACGTCAGGAGAGAGCTGGGAAGAGGATCTTACACGTCGCTGAGCGACAAAGCGACCTGACCCAGCATCGTCGCGTGCTCATGTATTAATATCATGACTATCTCGCTTGAGTCCCTTCGACCCATTCTGTGACTTACACAGCGACACACAGGTATATACATCGACACACACAGAGAGGCCTGCTTTCTTTTTCTATCTTTCGTTCACTCCCTTATCCACGCTCTATCTATCTGTTTTTTACTCTATCAACCCTTTTTTCCTCTCCTCGTCGTCGCAGTCCCATCGGTAGCTCTATACGAGGGCGAGAGCAGCTACTGGAAATCTTAAGCCGCCCGAACTCGATCACGGCTGATCGATTTACGTGGATAAAACTCGATGTCAATGCGGTTGTAAGGGAGGATTCCCTCTGGCCCTCTTTCGCGTTCGCCCTCTTCCTCTCTGTCTCTTTCTGAAAACCCAGTATCCGGTGGCAGGTGCATTATCGACTTGAGAATTATAACCACCTGGCAGAGTCCATGCTATTCTGTCTCTGCCAAGCTTTCTTTCTGTCATTTCCTCCATCTCGATCCTCTTTGACGCTCTCCCTCGTCTTCCGTTCTGGATCTTTCTTATATCGAGCTCTTTCGTACTCGTATATCCCTTTGTGTTTAAATTTATGTTAGGAACCTTTGTTGGATTATGTATTTCTGTGTTTCCACGTTTCATAATATATACGATAATGGCTGACCCGCTCTCCTCTTCTATATAAGAGATTCTTGGAGCATCGAATCTAAGGGAACGTCAGCGAAAATGGGATAAAATTCAAATGGCATTTGTGAAGAAGCGAAACAACACACATACATCTTTTTTGCAAAGTTTTTATCGAAATTTTGCTTACTACATTCAGTGGTTGAGGTTTAAAAAATATAAATATTTAATGGGCGGATAAAGAAGACCACCCGTCTCATGCACTGCTCCCTCATTGCCATGATTCCGAGTGGCCGGTTGACGTTTTCGACGATTCACAAACGCGATTCTCTTCAGGCAATGTTCCTCCACCGACTAAACTGAACATTTTATGAAAAAACATACAAATTAAAAAAATGTCAGCTGAAATTTGAAAAACATCGAAAACCGGATGGCATTTCTTGTAATAACAATAACAATAAATCGATTTTTTTACATAGACGTTGGTTCATTTTTTTAAGAAAGTTGATATCTGCATTGAGAAAAAATCGGAGCGATTTTTTCAATCGTCCTTGAGACCGCGGCAAACCTAGTACAAAATGATGTTTCGAGAAAAACGCGTTCGAGTTCTCGCGCGGTTCTACGGCAGAAAAATTGCTGCCTACGTACGTTAAAAATTGCCGACGCTGTAGAAGGACTTCTCGAATTCAGCTTTTTCTGTGGCAGCAATCACGGAACGTCGTTTTTTTCCATCCTAGCTTCTTTTGTCGATGCTGGCGATCTCTTGTCTGCACCGAACAAGCCTTCCTGGTCACGCAGCTTGCACATCTCAATCGCGCGCGCTCCGTACTCCAAGCGTAGTTATTTCGTAATGTCCAGTCATTAAATAACAAAGTTGCAGTGTTTGTAGCGATGACAACGATATCAATCGCGGTGGATGATTTGTTTGAATTTTGTTTAAGGTACCTAGGGCTAATAAGGCCTAAGTAACGAAAATCGTATTTGAAATAACCGCTCATGCTCAAGGCTACACTCATAGACGCCTATTGCACGAATATGCCGCTACAAGTTTGCGGAAGCGCGATACCCCGCTCCCAGTCGTCAGTGTTGCATCATCCATCATAAGACGCGGCTGCCCGGCACCAATAATAACAATCGGTCCGCATAAATCGTAGGTATTTTTTGTAATATTACACTTACCTATCTAAAATGACAGTCTTTATCTTTAATAATTCAAGCTTCGATGATCATAAATATTTAAATAACGTATCATGGCCCATGTATTTTTTATTTTGTTTTTTTTACATACGTGGTCGACGGTTATTAATGCCTAGTAAATTTAACCGTAGGTCTTATTATCCTCCTACTTCTTGTGGCAAAGTTTGTTTGTTTTATAATGTATTTTACATTACTTTGTAGATGTTACGAATTTAATTGAGTACACATATTTATTACTAATTAATTGATCGTTATTTTTAGTTTCTCGAATCCGATGCCACCAAAACGAGTGTTGTCGTCAGAAAACGACCTGGTGCTAACTGTTCGAGCAGTGCAAAGAAGAACTTCGGGTTCATACAAAGCTGCAGAGCATAATTGATCTCAAATACCTAATGTATAACGTATAGTTTGTTTATTTAAGTGATCTTCTCACTTTAGGCGCTAAAAAAAGGTATTTTTATGATTTTTTTTCGATAGGTTTATCTTATAGATATTGATATAAAAGTTGTTACACTTAATAAATACAATTACGGAACACGTTCAAAAAATTATTTATTTGTTTAATTATTTATTATTTATAGACGAAAATGGTAGTTAAAAAAATGTTCGAAAAAATTGTAGGTCTGCGCTGTTGATGAAATCTCGGAGATGGATCTTCCGAAAGTCGTATAGCTCATATCATACGATTTTGGATATATGTAAAAATAGAATGGCGGGTATTTTTCGAAAAAAAAAACAAAAAAAAATATGTTTTTCACCGTTTTTGGCAAAAAATAGTAAATATCGAAATTTAAAAAAATCCTTGATATGCGTTATAGGTATAGTTGTAAAGAATATATGGCAAGATTTCACAAGGATCGGTTCAGTAGTTTGGAAGATTTTATCAACAAGCTGTCGAAAAACGTTGTTTTGAGGAACACGCGTTTAAAGTTTGTTTGGATTACATAAATACATAACAGACATTTTTTATGTATTTCGAAAGTGTACGAGATTTGTTAAAAAAAATTAGACTTTTTAAATTGCGCTGGCTAAATACATTCGATTTTCGATTCTTTTTTGTTGTGTTGGTACACATGTCCCCAACAAAATAAATATTTATGAATAAATAGATATTTTCGAGAAAAATAAAGTCACCTTATTTTTTTAACAAACCTCGTATTTATTAAGTGTAACAACTTTCATATCAATATCTATAATAAAAACCTATCAAAAAAAAATCATGAAAGTGGCCTTTTTTAGCGTCTAAAGTGAGAAGACCCTTTAAGTATATTAAAGCCGTAGGCCTTATTATCCTACCGTAGTAAAATAAGGCCCACTATCAATGTTTTCGGAAATGTATACTTTTGTTTTTGGTAAAAGTTGCCATTTTTCGTTTATACTTTATAGAAACTGAGCTTGAATAATGATTATAATTAAAATATGTCGATCAAATTGGAGATTTTTCATTTTATTTCAAATATCCCTTAGCTAGGCCTTTTCCCGCAGGTACCTTATAATGCCCCACGCACCTCGACAATAGTTCCTCGTCAGTTAAAGCTTCGTACACTGGTTTTATTGTTTTTTGGACATCGGCAGTAGTGTTGGTGTTTAAACTCCTTCAGTGCGCCGTCACATTTAGCTTCATTGGAGTTTTAATGCTTTCCTGAGCTCGATTTTGCGAATTTTTCAGCTTCCTTTGGGCCAAAATGTTTAGAAGAAATTATAGTAAGAGGAAACAAGAAAAAAAACGAAAAATTTCGAGATTTTTCGATGTTTAGTCCCCTTAATGTGCAAGTGATCTCGTGCCATCGAACGGTTCGATGTATCGGCCATTCAATTATTATCTGGCAGCAGATAATTGGAATCATACGCTCGAAGGTGTACGCCAGGTAACGAGTAGTTCGTATCTGTACTTTCAACTCTCCTCTCTCTTTAAGGATGTTGAGTCCCAAATCGCAAATGATGATAAAGTTCTGAAAATTTGGTATGTTTTTGTATGAAGTATTTCAGAGGTCGTGTGAAAATTTCACGACAATTAGGAAGCTCGTTATTGAACAATTAACATTCACAAATTAAATGTTGTTTTATGGAAACTGATGTAGCTTTGCAATAAGTTTTTTTTTTGACCTCTCAATTTTATAATATCTACAATATACTGAAAGCAACGGAAACAAAACGAAGTTTATTGAAATTTTTTTATTTATTTCTTTTCAAAATTGTTCTTAACAAAATGTTAATTTTTTAATAACGAGCTCCCTAATCGTCGTGAAATTTTAACACGACCTCTTAAATACTTCATACAAAAACATACCAAATTTTCAGAATTTTCTTATCATTTTTTATTTCAACGCTTGAGGAGGTTGAAGTAATGATGATAGAATTCTGAAAATTGGGTATGTTTTTACATGAAGTATTCAGGAGGTCGTGTAAAAATTTCATGACGATTAAGAAGCTATTTATTGAACAATTAACATTAACATGTTTCATAGGGACTCAACATCCTTAATTTTTTAGCTTCTTTCTCCCTCTCTCTCTACTCGTTCCATTCCTCGCTGCTTTGTCTCCTGATTAAGAATACATTCTTAGAGGTGCGATGATACGAGGAGATAGAGAGCGCTGCGCACGCAGATTTTCACGATTCCGCGCGCGGACTATACGAGGTGCTCGAAAGGCCGGCCAGCTGCCAGTAACTCAGCGCCAGTTTGTCGAAGTAGTCTCGAGCGGGACCACGTTCGTTTTTCGTCGAGCAACGAGTCAAACGTGCTCGCACGCTTTACTATTTTTCCCCCTGCTTCCACATCAACCCCTGGCCTTTCCCCTTTCCCCTACGTCGGGTCTTTCGCTCCTCGTTTTTTGTCCATCGAATATATACTGCGAATTCCTATTCGAATTTTCGACCGTCACGTGGGACATCGGAAAAGAATCGATTTTCCTTTTTAATGGTTCATTCTCGACCTACCCGCTCTTCGCGTCGCACAGAATGCGCGTCAACTGCACGTTTTAATCAATCTTTGTCCCGGAGATTGAACGTAACGAACGTGATTTTCACTATAAACTGGTGTGAGACAGGGCCGGTTAAAAAAAAGTGTTGCAGCCAGTTCGCTTGATTAATTAAATAGGTTTTTTTTTGTTCGTCATTTTTTTTCACCCTTTGACGCAATTTTCGAATTAGAAGATTACACATTCATGTCTTCAGGGGTGTGGGTTATGAGCTTTCTCGCCTAACGAGTTTTTTTTTGGCTTTTGGTCATACGGTTACACGCACACGCAAATATTAAATATTTACGGTTATATAGGGGCGAGGGTACGTGCCGGCGAATTAAAAAAGTCCCAACGTATATAGACGTCTCGCGTCAGGGGTTGGCAAGAACGGGAATAAAAGGCGAAGGATAAACCTATTTTTATCATGTGCCGATAGTGCTTGACGAGAGCGTGGCCCAAAAAACGTTTTATTTCCATATCCAGTTTCATTTGGCGATTTTTTGTGTTTCTCTTTATTTCGCTTTTTTCTACTGAAATTCGCCGGTTTTTTGGCGCAAAGTTTTAATCGGGAGTATCGCATACAGGCGCGCACAACACCGCCCGGGCGACCGGAGCTTTTTTTCATATGAATAATTAGATTCGTGATCGGTCAAGATAGAGAAGTTTCAGGATGCAGTGATCCGGGGAATCAGTGGTTTACTTGGCTTGACTCGTGGGGCGATGGACAAGGAGCGACATGTGCAGGGTGAGTTTAATGAGAAAATAAAAATTGATATAGCGTTTTAAGCGTGTTTGTATCTTTTTGTTCTCACCAAGTGTGTGACATTGAAAAAGTGCTCAGTAGCAAGCTCTACTGATCGCCGGTGTTGAGCTCATGACCCGGAAACGTTGGCCATATGTGTATATATTTATACATTTTTTTTAGTCGCCGAGGCAATTCGTTATCAATTTTTTATTTTATTGGAACGAAATAAAAATCCGATCTTATGGAAATAATGAAATTAATTATGAAAATAATTTATGATTGTAACGAAAATTCGACCTAATGAATATAATGAAATTATTTATGAAAATAATTTATGATTATAATGTAAATCCGACCTAATGAAAATAATGAAATTATTTATGAAAATAATTTGTAATAATAATAAAAAAATGAGTTCGAAGTTTGCATCGTTGAAATGTAACGAAATTCTTTTCAATGTCAAATTTTAATTATTATCCAAAACACTATTTTGAAAATTCAGGTTGTAGATCGCCAAATAAGAATGCTAAAAAATGTTTGCGTGATTTTCGTAGCTCCAACCTTACCAAAAGAAGTGTGGGACATTAAAAAAAATAATTTTTGTTGCATCGCAATGATGCAATCTTCATCGTTATAACGTCATCGGTACCTCTGCAATGAGAAAAGTCACCTTGAACTTGAATACAGATAATTATAGAAAGCAATAGAAAATGTACAAAAATGACACCTACCATTTATTGTAGACAAACTTTCTTGTTTTGATGAATTTCAGTGTTTCATTATTCTGATCTTTTTTTACCCGCCCTGGTGCGTTAATATCAGTGTCAATTACTTGAGAGTTAAAATTCTATCAGTTTAATTCTTGCGATGTGAAAAAATTCTCGCCAGCTCGTACACGTTTTATCGACTGTGCAGTGTGAAAAATCAAATGATGGGAATACGTTTGTAAACATCCCATATCAGTGTCCTCGATGTCAGCGACCGACACAATATACAAAATAATTTTGACAAAACAACTGGATGCCGAGGAAACGAAGCATCTGGAAAAGTTCGAGTGAATTAGCGAAGCAATAAATCATACAGCTGCCGCGCCGCGATATGCACAACGCGTCCCCCGATAAACTGCTCAACGTGAAGAATTTTTCTGAAGGTGTCCACCACTGACAAAGGAGACCTGGAATTTGATATAAAAACGGCGTTACTCAAATTCGGTCGGTGAATAATGGTCCGAGTGCAATTTTTCATGGTTTATATACGCATCACATTTCCGCAAGGCTGTACCTTTTATCGTTGATCGAACTTTAACGAGATACAGGTGACAAATGAACTTAAGGGGCCACATCTACTTAGACGCCCGAACAAAATGGGCGAATTTCGATTTTTTTTGCGAAACGGTTAGTGAAATCTTAAATGTAATTTTATTCAAAAGAAGCTTTTATTTAATGGACTAAAAAGTAGAAAATAATTTTTTTTACAAAGTCACCTAGGTGTAACTATAATTAAAAGCTTGTGGCGCTCAACTTTTTAAATGTTTAATACGTTTGATCAATACAGTTTCATCAATCTTATTGAATTTGGCACAATAGTAATTAGAGACATTATTATCACAGGTTTATGCTGAGTTTTAGGTTTTTTATTTAAGAAATCCAAGGTTGTTTTACAGTACGTTAAATACAGTCGATATGCTAACGAATTTACGTAAATTAAATATGATGTGCCTAAATTCTGAGCGCCCCAAGCTTTTATTTATAGTCCCATATAGGTTACTTGGTAAAAAAAATATTTTCTACTTTTTAGTGCAGTAAATGAAAGCTTGTTTGAAAAAAATATACATATAAATTATTTTCTACTTCTTGGTCTCTAATTTATTTTATTAGAGCTCTGAAATTTTTGCAGAAGGGGATTCATCCTTCAAAACGGACCGGTGTTATTATTGGTCGATTGTCAGGAGAAATCCTGGAGAACTGCGGTAGGTGGCATCGAGATGTTGGCTCACCACCTATTGGATCTTACCTTTTATCCTATTTTACCTATTGGACCCTTTTAACGATTTGCAGCGATTGTGCGATCCAAGAGCACTTAGAGCCAATTCATATGGTCCCCTGCACTTTCCATGTATTGTCACCTCTTCCACGTAGGTTTGCAAAATTTCAGAGCTCTAAGTAGTTGGGAAGTGGGTGAAATATCGATTTTCCGTTTTGCATCACACAGAACATCAAGTTATATATATACACTGCTGGCGAAAAGTTTTCGGACAACCATTCAAAAAAGTTCCAGAATGATTTTTATGCCGTTTCGCCGATAGTTGATGTAAGTACATTTAATAAACGGCATTTTGACGGGGATGAATTCACCTTTATTCCGTTTTTTAAGTTGTTACTATTTTTCTTTCGACTAGTACCCTTTTTCGAAAATGACCATTTTTCGCCTTTTTTGTTCCTTTTTTGGTGGACCCCGTTTGCAGACAACATTTTTTTATGCATTTCTTTCTTTCTCATCCAAGTAGTTCTCGAGATATCATGCCGACCGAAAACCGTGTTTCGAGAAAAGCCCGTTGAAAATTTGAAGTATGGGATCTAGAAATATTTCAATGAAATGGAAATGTGGAATATAGCTGAATGGTGATACTATGGACATTTTTTTTCGAAAAATATAGTTTTCTGTCCCACATAGCTAGATCTAGCCCGTTAAAATTTCAATCGGTGCGCAAGAACAAAAAGTTGCCAATACAACAATAAACACTTTTAGACATTTCATTCGTTGTGTTCTTCTTGATTCGTGACACAGTAAGCACGCACTCGAAACAATTACGTCGTAAGGTTAACGAAAGTGTTTCCGTTCGAAACTTTAATTGGACTTTTTTTCGTTAATCTCTGGACTTATTGAGCTCTCGACGATAACGATCGAGTGTTACTTTACTCATCTGCTTTTGGATACACACATGTATACCCATATATAAAACTAGTTTCCACCTAATCATGATCGATGAATACTCAAAACGTACAGCAGCATCCATAGGCAATGCTCTCGTCTAAGCACTGGAGGATGGTCGCAGTTCTCCCAAGTCTCCAGTTATCGACAACTTATAATTGGAAAGGAAAAGGAAAATTCGTTGGTGCTCGAGACGAATGCTCCATGAGAATTTCCAGCGTGCACCATCCCCTTGGTTCTTTCCTTCCGTTTTGTATATGAAGTTTTCGGTAATGTATAATTAGTTTCCGGTAGCGGAGGATTTCCGTTTATCGAGCAAAATGAAAAAGAACGATTTATTTAATTTGATCGAATTGCATATTCGGGACGGAAGAAATCGTACTCGAATCACAAATACGAAACGGATAAGCTCTTGATGGTATTTCAATTGCACAAATGCAAATGCAATCGAATACTTACGCGAAGTGAATGGAGTTTGTTCGATTTAATAACGTTGTTTTGAAATGAACGGAACGTATTTTCCTTTGTCAATACGATATCTACCTTTTGATTTTTAATTCTCGATACTCTGAAAGCGCGGGTCAGTTTAATCGTTTCAAAAAAGAAGTTCCCGCTCGATTGAGCAGCTAGCCGCAATTTCGCGAATTTATTGCCACACGCGAGTACAGCCCGAATGAAATTCCGCAAACTTTGTCTGGCGGGCTTCGTCGTAAATTTACATATTCATTTCGCGGATGATACACACGCGTACACTAGTTCCGGCGAATGAATGCAAACCTGGAAGAAAATACGGATGACATTTGAAAAAGGAGGGGAAAAAAATGAAATGTAATTCCAATTTCTGCGAACGCATAAATTGATCTCAAGCTGGCGACGCAAACGCCCAGAGGGGCAAGAGGTTGCAAGAACATTCGCTGGTGGACGTGCAATGTTTTACGTTATATTTCCATGCCACCGTGCCGATACACGATTTAAAAGCACGCGTCGCGCGTTTTGAGAGACGAGAGAAAAACTACAAACGAGATATTTGTATGTACGTGTGTAAAAAATAAAGTGAAACGAAAAAATAAATCGACCTACTGTGCTTTGATGGATGCTCGCTATTCGTGGTTACTGATTCGTGATATTTGCCTTGAAACTTTGGTGGATATCGCTCTACAGTAGAGCGAGAGGGATAGAGGGAGAGATGACACCGTGAATTTTCTGTTCCCTCTCTTATCGCAATCGCCGCTTTTCCGTGGCCAGCAGTGTTTTTTCCCCTAAATTCATACCATTGGTCGGAACTTCGTAAATACATTTAAAAAACATCGTTTTGTGAACGCGTGTTTGTGGGTGTTACTTTTTTTAAACGAGTGCAGCAAGTTTCCAGTGCAGTTTAACTTCACGAAGAAAAAAAACACTTGGTTCGACGATATTTTTATCCCGGGGTCAAAGTGACCCCAAGCGCAACTTTAAGCCAAATTTACTATAAGCTGCCTGCGGCCAAGGCGACTGGCCTACGTTTTAGCGGTGCTTTGGTTTAAGCCTTTGTAACGTGGTCCCATTGTAAGCCGGACGTAGAGGTTTTTTCTCCTCAAAATATTTCCCACCATGGAGCTACTTTTTTTCCCTTAAACTATTTCTGACTATGGATCTATTTTTTCCCTTAAACTATTTCTCACGATGGAGCAATTTTTTTTACACACTATTTCCCACTATGGAGCTATTGTTTTTCCTCAAATTATTTCCCACTACGAAGCTATTTTTTCCCCTCAAACTATCATATCTCAAGAGCATGACCCTGATATGCTATGAAAAAAATTGAAGATGGCAGGAGTTATGATTTTTGTTTAGTAGAAAAAGGCTTTTTCACGCATTGACCGCTTGCCGATTTTTTTCCGCCATTTTAAAATTCGATAAAAAATATAATACCGAGAATGCCATAATGTAGAATGTCCAAACTAATATCCTGAATTTTTATGAATCATTCGGAACGATCCGTTCGAAGTGGCAATCGTTTGAAACATGGGGGATCATTGCGACCCCCTGTGACCAGCGTGTTATGGGCAGAACGTGTGACCGCAAAGGGTTAAGGTATTCCTTTCACGAACCCAAATCCTTAACAATCAACGGATTTTCATCTATAATCGAGTCAAAATACATCTCAGTATAATCGCAAAACTTCAAGCCAAGATCCCGAACTTTCAAGGAAAAATTACGGCCCTAAACGTCGTCTCATTTATACGGCACTTTATGGAGATGACACGCTGGCCACATTTCTATATAATAATTTATACAGTCAATAACTCTCGATTCCTCATATACGCGTGTAAAAATTCCGAAGATTCCGTAACGACAGTGATAACAGAGGGTCATCGAATGTTCAAAGAAAATATTAATGATGAAACTTCGAGAAATGTGACTAGCAGAAGAATTTTCGAGGCCACGACTGAAAATTCATAGTACTCTGAAAAGAGAAAACGTAAAAAATATCTAAATCTAATAAATTTGTGCAAAAATTTTTATTCCATTTTAGCTTCGTGTAATTAATTATTGTTCGTGACTTATTTTTACTAAGCGCCACTGTAATTTCCTAATGATTCAAAAGGACCCTGCCTATGCCCCCACAAAATACGGCCCTGCGCGAAAGGAATATCTTAATTGCGGGGGAGCAACGAAATATAGCGATGAAACACTAAAATGTTTGATTATTTAGAATATTCGTAAGTTCGATGGAACAAACAATTCTTAAAATAATCTAAGCTATTACATTATTCAAACCAACACTTCGTCGGGTTGCGCACTAAATGATTGAAAAACCACCCAAGTCATATTCTTTATGCGATGTTTGATAATCCAAAAACATAGGGAGAAAGAGCGCAGCTCGGGGAACAGATTGGCGAATTGGAATATTGATAAGTGCTTGGCTACTGGGACTATTTGAGTGCGCGCCGTTAGGGGAATGAAGTGCGGAATCACGAGCGTCAATTGAAACTCAGCACTCCTGACAAATGAGAGACGAGAAGGGACTGCGTAACAGGAGGGATTGATCGAAAATGGAGTTGGTGCGGGTATTTTATGGCACACGTTTCCGAAATGTGGTAGAGAGCATTGCCGATGATTTTCATTTCTATAACGAGAAAAGGCTTTGTTCAAGTATAAAACATTTCGTCTGATTGAAATGATTTCTACTCCAATCTGGCTGTACCAATATGCCTCTCTGACATCATGAAATGGCTTCATTCTATATATATATATAAATGTATATGTATGTTTATATATATATATATATATATATATATATATATATATATATATATCCACGTCGTGCTCATTTTAGTATATTCGTGCTGTCGCTGATAAACCTCGTAATCTGAAAAAATTAGAAGAAGACCACTTTTTGACAGGTGATTCTTTAGGTGCCGTGCGTGCTAAATCCGAGTTTGCCTAAAAATCGGGGTGCAGGTTTTTTTTAGGTGATGAAGGGGTATGGGGGTGGATTGATGCCAAACTACAACCCCTACGAGATCTTCGCGATGAGACACAAAATTCAGAAAAATCTGGGCTTTAGTTTTGTCCACAGCGCCGAATTCGTGGAAGGTCATTTTAGGGGTGACAAGTAGGGTGAAATTTTGCAAAATCAGTCTTAATTCGATAACTCTTTAGGAAAAATTCGTACACTTTTTGTTCAAATGGGAACGTTCTAGTCCCTGAAAAAACGCATCGATCGAATGTTTAATCATCACTCACCGATAATATCTTCACCTTTAAAAAATTGTTGAACTACCAAAAATAAAATTGTTTCTTGAATAACTTAAGAACAATCAATTTTTCGCGAATAGTTTAAATGTACGAAATATAGAGAATATATTTCTCTATATTTTCGTTACTGTGGATCACCGTTGAATTTTGATTTTTCAACCTCTCTCGGGGGTTGACAATTGAAATTGAAATTCTGGGGTAACTATTGACCGCACGAATTTGCCGCTGCGGAGCAATTTGTAGCGTGAGCCCTCAGCTATATTTTTGTCCACAGCGTCCAACTCGGGTCTCTTCATTTTTCGTCAATAGTTTTGCCAGAATTTCATTTCATTTCAAAATATTGACAAAATTATTCTCTACATTTCGTACCTTTAAACTTTCGCCGAAAAAATGATAGTTTTTGAGTTATTCTATAAACAATTTTTGTTGTTGTTGATATTTCAACAATTTTTTTGGAAGCGAAGATATCATCGGTGACTGATGATCAATGTCGCGTCTTTTCAAGGGTTACAACGTCCCCATTTGAACAAAAATTGTATGCATTTTTCCTACAGAGTTAACGAATTAAAACTGATTTTTTCAAAATTACCCCCCATTTTTTCACCCTCAAAATGAACTCCCACGACTTCGGCGTTGTGGACAAACATAAAGCCCAGATTGTTCTGAACATTTTATCTCCCGGCGTCGACCTCGTGGGGGTTGTAGCTTAACATCAATCAACCTCGATCCCCCTTCATCCCCCAAAAAAATCCTACACCCCGATTTTCAGGCAAACTTGGATTTATCACCCGCGGCACCTATAATATAATCTGTCAAAGAACTAGCGTTCTTCGAATTTCTTCCGATTCCAATATATAGCACGACTCTACTATTTATATTGAGGCATTGAAATAACTTAAGAACTGCGAAGCAATCGAATAATCTGAAGACATGGGTAGATTCAATCGAGGATTAAAATGGCGGAATAACTTTTTTTTCGTGGACGTTTTCGAGGTTATTGCAAGGTCCAATGTTGTGTTAAAATGGAAATCCCCATATACTATAACGGCATTTCTATCTGCGTAAAAAAAATAGGTTACGTTTGTTCGAAACATTTTTGGTCTGACCATTTTTTTTTAAATATGTTTTAACGTAAAAAACACGTAGCAATTTTATACATAACGACATAGGCTACTTTTGTCATGATTTTATATGGACCATGATCGGCGTTGCTATCCGAAATGCTAGTCTTAATATTCTTATTAGCCAGGTTCCCTTGTTAATTTTTTGATTACTCTCAATTATAGTTTTTTTTAAATGTTCAGGTGAAAAATTACCTGTTTTTATTTACGTAGAATAAGATGCCACTATAAAAAATATGGCCCCCACAAAAAATAACGTTGACCTTGAAATGTCCTAGAAAATGGCTAATAAATAAAAAGGTCATTTGGCCATTCTACTCCTCGTTTGAATCCACTGGACACATGTCTCGGGATTTTCCGATTTACGTTGCCGTTTTTTTCCGTTATTTTCATGTATCGAGATAAATGAGTCACTCTGTGCATAGAGTACGGGCCAAAAAAAGTCCGCACCGGTGCAATTTCGATAGTTGTGGTAATATGTTAATGAAAATAACAAATAGAGTAGGCATAAAGCAGTCTAGAGGAAAGTTAACTAGTGCGCGCCGATGGTTTCACAGGAATAATATTTAAAATATTTGAAGACCGTGTAAGATTGAGTGAAGTCCGTAGCATACCAATTTTACGTTCGACAAGAAAAAGTGCGCATGCTACAAAAAAAGTAAGTGTACGACCGTATTTTTACCTCATACTTTGTGTGATCAGGTTTTGCTTGAATGACAGCTTGTAAACGTCAAGGCATACTTTTCACAAGGTTGTGGACGTGCTGCTCGTCTACAGGGTGTTGCAGAACTGAATGCATTTCCTGAAATGGGAGGTTTGAGGTAAAATTCTGAGTCGATTGATATAAGTAAGCATGGGTGGGTCCCAGATCAACCCCTGAATTATTATTAGTTTTCAATGGCGGGCCACTTAGGTACGCCCGATAAGACGGCGTACGTCGGTGAGCAATACGCCCGTGTAGTGGGGCCTGACGGGAGCAACGCACCTACAGGCACCACTGTCGCTGTCTTATCCGGCGCATCTGATTGGCCCGCCTTTAAACATTAATAATAATTAAGGGGTTGATCTGAGACCCACACATGCTCACATCAATCGACTCGGAATTCTACCCCCAACCCTCTATTCCAGGGAACGCATTCAGTTCTGGGACTCCCTGCAAACCATTCCACGCTTTGCGATAGGCCTCAAGAAGTTTTTTTATTGGTTATTTCGCCCTTGTTAAATTTTTGGTCCAATACCGGACACAGATTTGCTGTAGCATTTAATTGCAGCGATTACGCTGGCCAGTTCAAAACTTTAATCTGCGTTGAATTAAAAAGCCACTGCTTTCCAGGAAAATCTGTGGTTGATTTTGAAAAGAAAAGTTAACAAGGGAGGAGTGACGAATAAAAAAATCTGGTGAAATTTTGGAGGAATTTATGCTAAAGGTTGGTCTAGACGATGAGTTTATTTTCCAACAAGATACATTGCCTTGTTAGAATGACTTGTCGGATGACTAGACATTTTGTCTTGGTGGAAAATAAGGTAATCCTGTAGACCGAACTTCCTCCATCTTTTAATTCACAATATTAATAAAAACTTCTGCTGTCATCGTACCGTTGATTGCAACTAAATTTTCCATTCCTGACTACTCATAGCAGCCCCAAACTAATAGGCCGCCTCCTTCAAATTTGACAGTTTTCGGTACATTTTTTCAAGAAGCTGTTCTCTGGGCTTCAACCACACGCATGGTCGCTGCTTATGGCCGAAGAGATCAAATTTACTCTCATCACTCCAAATAAGTTTTTTCTAAAATTCAAAACGTTTATCAACGTTTTTTTGAGATATGTAGGCGCTTGATTTTATTGGCTTTCCGAATCAAAAGGCGACGCTGTACAAAACTATATTTTCGTCCTGTTTCTCGCAGTCTTCTACGCACTGTACGATCAGCAATGTTCAGCCCTGTGTTTTTCAAAATGCCATGGCTGATGCTCATCAGATTTTTTCCTTTTCTAATAATTCTACGATCATCGAATAAGCTCGTCTTTATTTTTCTTCCACGTTCGTCCTTATTATCCATTACTACGCCAAGCTTGGTAAACTATTTACATATTTTGCTCACTGCACCTTTACTTACTTTATATTTTCTTCCCATTTCCGTTTTAGATAGATCTTTTTCATTTATAACAACGAGTTACCTGACTTGAATCAACATTTTCGTCATTGCGCGCTTTTTGATATCGTTCACTTTCACAGAACAACCATAACTGGAGGTAAATAGATCGAATCTATTTATTGACATTACGCCTTCCCTCCCAAGCCATCTTGGGTAAAAATTGCGTCGTCGTAATTTTCGTCGTAATAAATTTAATTATTACGTCGTCGTAATATTATTATTATGTATTCCTCAGAGGTACGGGGCCTTCCCCTTTTTACCATCTCCTCCTTTCATTCCTTCCGACATTCACAATCCTTCCAGAGCTCCCTACATTCCTTCCAGATTCTCCCGCAGAGTGTTGACCGCAGCTACTCTTTCCTAATGCACTACTGTATCGCATTTGCACGAGGGCCCAGGGAAACTGCGGAAAACCTGGGCCGATACAGGCGGCTATATTTGGCTGAGTTTCAGTTGTATTAAACATCAGAAACTTAGACAAACCTGCCTCCCGCTCAAAGGTTGACGCGCAAACCAGTGCACGGGCAAGCGGTCACCGCTCCAAGTATTGGCAGCCTCCAATGCTGCTTAACTTCCGTGACCGCCGAGCCCGCACACCGACCGTGCGCCTACCTCTGTCGGTTACGTCGTCGTAATAATAAATTTAATTTCGTCGTAATAATAAATAATTTTCGTCGTAATAAACCTATGCAAAGAAGTAAACATTACAGTGTGTACTTTTTTGTCCAACGTAAAATTTGCACTCTACGGATTTCATTCAATCTTACGTGGGTATAGGACACTTTCGATATTATTTCTGTGAAAACATAAGAACCATATTAGTTAACTTTTCTTCAGACTACTTAATGCCTATTCTATTTATCATTTTCATTTACATATCAGCGCAAATATCGAAATTATCGAAATTATCGAAATTATCGAAAAATCGGTGCGTACTTTTTTTCCTTGTACAGCATATACATATTCAGGGTGTTAGGAAGGTCGATACAAAGCCTTAAGGGGCGATAGGTCACCACGTTAGAAACATATCTAGCCTAGGTTACCTTAGTCCAAAGTCTAAGGACTTTGAGTTATAATGGTAAGTATGATTTTTGGAAAATTTCCCAAAATTAGGTATTAACGCGTGCATAATATTCAAACGGACAATAACTGGCAATTAAAAACGCAAATACGTTTTTAATTGCCAGTTATAAGCTATAGTTTAGCTTAATGGGTATTCAATCGACAAACATCAATACAATCATCTGTATCCACACAACTAAATGGGACGTGTTGAATAATTAAAAACTTATCAAAAAATCAAAATACCTCTCATTTTGCAATTTAAAAATAAATTGCATTAACATCAGAGGTAAACGAGTTAGTGCCTAATTTTGGGAAACTTTCCAAAAATCATACTTACCATGATAACTCGAAATCCTTAGACTTTGGACTAAGGTAATCTAGGTTAGATATGTTCCTAACGAGGTGACCTGTCATCCCCTCAAGGCTTTGCATCGACCTTTCAAACACTTTGTATATTAGGTTGCTAAGATAGCCTTGCAACACAAACGACACCTCTTCTAAATAAACATAACATATTACTAAGATACTATAAGATTCATTTATAATACAGAAATGGTCTTTGTGTCATTTTAGCTACGTGAGCCAGAGCGTTGTTGTGAAGAAGACGAACTTATCGACGTTTTTGTTTGATAATTTCAGACAGCTTCTGTATTTGTGTAGAGTGGATCTTGGAAGAAGCACATAATATGCTAGGAAAAATATTTAACCGAGGACTTTAGTGCCGCAAGACTTTTATACCAGCTTAATATCTTGAGTACATTCCTACATGATGTATTCTCCAATAATGTATCAGCACCCAATTTCAACGACAAGGTCACATTCATAAATGAAGGTGACTTTATAAGGTGAATGAGTTTCAACTATTCGTAAAACATGAACGAGAAGATTCTTCATCTTCTTCTGCCCAGGACCAATCAATTAGCTCTAGGAAGCGATTAAGTCTGGTTTTGCATAGCCTTCATTGGTGATTGCGTAGCCCTCATTGGTGATGTGTAAATTCGAAAAATGATGCGTTGGACGAATTGTGCAAGTGCGATGATGCGATGGTTACGTACCTGATGTCTTTATCGCTTCCTTGAAGTGATCGGATTCGCTGGTTCGTTGAGCTCTTCTAGGTCAATACCAAGATGGGTGACCGGTAAGCCGTTGCTTGCGGGTCGCAAACACCGAGCGAGAGATAATTTCACTGAGTTTCTGATACAAACACAAAAGAAACAGTAAATAATCGAAGCTTCTAGCGACACAGTGTCTCTATGTGCTCTGCAAATGCGATGCCGTAGTGCATTAGGAAAGAGTCGCTGTGGGCTACACTCTGGGGAGATCAGAATCTGGAAAAGTGATGTGGCAAGCATGCGGGGAAAGTGAAAAGGATGGGATTGTATGTTCTATGTTTAAAAAGCACTTTTGATGGGTGAAAATGTATAAATATCAACTATTACAAGTTTCTTTAAAATTAATTTCCTCTTGATTTTTATGCAGTAATAAATGCACACCTTTACGTATTTCT
This sequence comes from Ophion costatus, assembly GCA_951751655.1. Lineage (NCBI taxonomy): Eukaryota > Metazoa > Arthropoda > Insecta > Hymenoptera > Ichneumonidae > Ophion > Ophion costatus. The sequence goes on along the minus strand of OX632362.1, from coordinate 5,449,167 downwards.
ATGTAATGGGAAAAGTGAAGTTGCAAGTGTTCGGTGAAAGTGAACGGGATGGGAAGCTTGAAAAGGTATACAAACGTACAGAAACAGTGAATTGATTCTGCATATAAAATATATCTCTACGACTTTCTCTGCCACAAATACTGTCTAGATAGATGCATCGTGCAATTGTCGGGCGCTCATATTAAATTATGAATCATAATAATAGAATTCGAACCCATTTCGTGTCTACCAGAACTCCCAATAATACTGTGTTCAAAAAGCATTCTACATCAGCAGATATTTATGTTTTTCTACTGTTAAAAACGTCTTCAATTTTTATGAACCCTTCTGTTCTTATTCAACATGCAGTCAATTACATGACTGTACGTAATACGCGATTGATCATTAACACAGAATTTAGAAGCAGTACAATTTTTTTTCTCCTACCTCTATGGTGCACGAGTCTACGATGTAATAATAAGCATTAAGGGGTCGTTTTTTGCTGTTGAGTACTTATCGGTCGACTATTAGGGCAGGATGAAGAAGCATATATGGTCGAGGTAACGCTGATGACTCCTCCCTTTCTATCTCCCTCTTGCCGGTAATCACAAGTGAGCGCCGAGCTAGGATTTCTGGGATAAATCGTACCTGTATCCTGTGAAAATCTACATCAAGGGTTTTACCAGAGTAATATCTCTTCTGGCCAATCCCGGTGATCCATCTTGCTAAGTATTATACAGGTATTCAGTTACACCAGTTTTCTCTCAAAGAACGTACTTTGAGTCGATTTATTCACGGACACGTGAATTTCTAGATTTTCCTCATCAGCGAATTTGCTACGCTCGTGCGGATTGTCCTTCGCTCGTAGTCCACCAGGGACGTATGGAAAAAAACTGCCTCGTTTGTAGACTGCATATTACGGGCTCGCACTGATGAGGCGGTTTTAATACGACTTTTCTCGGGCAAAAAACCGAGCCCGGGACCGCCTTTTTCCCCTTTATTACCATTTCTCGGCATCCCCTACGAAATTCCCTGGATATACGTTCATTTCGACTCGTTCAGCATGGCGACCTATGGTTTAGTAGATTTGCACATTGGAATCATTGGTCTCGTCTGATCCTTACCTACATACTACGTTTTTTTTTTATATAGGATCCTAAGGGGCTGCAGTATATTCTATGGTTCCGAGGTATAGAATCGTGTGCTGGAGCTCTCTCAGCCCCGCCTTGGCCCTTCCCAAGTACCACATCAGCGTTTCTTCCACGCAATTCCTTTTTCTTATTCGGGGATCGCGTTCGACATTCCCATAGCGATCGTAACCACTGAAGCACTCTCCACTCCCTCCTCTCTCTCTCTGTCCTGCTCGCTCCGTCATTCTTTCAACGAATCCTCATGCAGCCGAGGACCCAAAGCTTTTAATTCTATCACGTGCGAGAGCGTGTCTCGTGCCTTTTTTCTCTTCCCTTAATGTATGTACCTACTCTACTACTGTGTTGACTGTCTTTTTTTTTGTCCTTATCCAGGACTCTCTTTCTCGGTCGAGTTCGTATCGTCGATGCATAGAGTATTTTTTATCGTGACACACACGCGCACACCCACATATTTGTACGAGTCGGATTTACATAGAGGATTTCGAGGCTTTCAGTCGAGTTCTCTCAAGAACCGAATTGCCCTTCCGCACATTGGTTTACCCTTCTGTCAAGGAGAATCCGAGGTTCCGTATATTACCCAAAGTGTACTCGAGATAATTGAAATAAGACCAATTTCCTGTTTTCATTTTTCGTACACCTGGGATACTTCGGGGGAAAATGTCTTTAGCCTGTAGGAAATTGATTCGATTTCTTTTATGGAGTTACGTGGGTTTCAAAGCCGCAAAGAGCGGTTTCTCTATTTAAAAAATATGATATACGAATGATTTTATTCAAAATGTTAAGCTCATAAAAGAGCAATATTTCAACAATATTTAAAAAAAAATGATCCATAAATTTGGGAAATTCAGCCGGTGGGACCTGGTTTCCGGAGACCCCTAAAAAAGTATCCTCGTGGTGGTCAGGATAACTCATAATCGCTTTATCTGAAATTAAAAATCAATTTTTTTCTGTTAGTGGCTAAGTATAGCTCGCGATTGAACGGAGGATTTAAAAAAAATTGAAATCTGAATTTTTCGCAGAGTTGTATGCAAAATAGTTAAATTTTTGGTACAATTTACTCTACGTATTGTCTTGTAAAATTAGTTGTAATCGAAAAAAAAAATTCGTTCGATCACTGGTCAATGCTATTTTGAAGAAGTGTGCAAAATTTCAATAAAATCGGTGCATTAGTTTTTGAGAAATCATGTCCACCGACTTCAAAAATAGTGTTTCAAGAAAAATGCGATATACCTGCGTCGCTCTCTGTCGGTCTTTCCCAACGAGGGGAATTCCCAAACGCTCTCTCTCTCTCTCTCCCTCTCTCTTCTAGACTTTTAATCCAATTGACTTAAAACTTTGGGAGAATATTCTAGACCTATTGTACTATTAGATAGTAAAATAAAAAATGGATTTTTTGAAACTTTCAAACCCACGTAACCCCGTAAATTCGTCGCATCGTCAAATTTACCATACGACTGTATTATCGATTTAATCTAATCCGTGGCAATTTTGTACGATTGGAAAAAAAACGTAATTTCAGTCGAATAAATTCTTTCATCTCGGGCTGCTATACGCACTGATTTGATGGGGTCGATTTTTTTTCCTTGCTTCACTTTCCAATGCGGCCATTTGACGAAAAAAGGAACGCGTTCAGGTATTCCGGACACAGCCCCGTCGATGCTTTACCAACGATATTTTTACGTCTCTCGTGGAGACCGACCGAGAAAAGTTTACGATACAGTTGGGTTTTCGCTCGTTCGCCCATACAATGTCGCGAACCGATGAAAGTTTAACCGTGATGGGAAAAAGTAAAGGACGAGGGCGAGGAGGTGTTCACGCGGCTACGAGTAGTAAAAGTCGCGAAGCTGAGAGGGCAAAACCTATTTTTACAGCTTTGTCGCGTTTCGGAAACATACACAATCCGTGACAACATTCCCTATTGGAAATTACATCCCTCACGACCAAGAGTCATTCGACGATAGTATCAATAGCACTTTTCTGTTGTACACGTCAGATTGCTCTCTGCAATGTGTGGGACGTGTAAAATCGATGACACGAAGGGAGCGGGTTTGACGCGGTGGATGACGGTTTTAATATTTCTACCATACCGCTGATCCATGCCGATTTTTTTAACTTGGGATGGACGAGATGCTGAAACTTTTCTATCTGATCCCAATATACACGATTTTGTTTGGGATAATGTTCCGAAAAGCCCCCCCCCCTGCGATCGAGCTGAAATTTTGCCCAAACCTTCCTTTCAATATTTTAAGACAAGCCCTAAAGGGATTTTTGGCGACTCGCAATAGTTTTCGAGATATTGAATTTTTAAGTTTTTTTTAAAGAGTAAGGTTCTGAAGCATCCCCCCCCCCCCTCCGACCGAGCTGAATTTTTACACAAATCTTCCTTTTAATATGTTAGGACAATCCCGAAAGGAATTTTTAGCGGCTCACAATAGTTTTCGAGATATTGAATATTAAATTTTTTTTACCTCGCGTCGACTATATCTATATCTGCTACGTCTCCGTTCATACCTATACAGGGTGTATCTTAACTACTAGTTTTCCGTTCGTGATCATATAGGGTGCCTCTTTCCAAGCAAAACGCTTTTTTTTTTAATGTCGTGCGACAAAAATTGGCTGAGATATTCACGAGTAAAGTCCAACGGTGACTGAATAATGGCATAGTAGTTTCGGCATCCAAACGAGCGCGGGTGCGGGTGCGAACCTACATTCGGGAAAGTAGATTTGAACTGTCAATTTTGAATTTTGGAATTTGAGCTTTCAACGATAAATAAAAAATGTTAAACAATGGTGTCCATTGTTTACTCGAAGGATTTATAATATATACCTTTAAATCTTCTGAGTAAACAATGGACAATACTGTCTAACACTTTTTGTTTATTATCTAATACTTTATTTGGGCAACCGGATAAGGTTCAAAATTCAAATTTCAACATTCGAAATTAAAAGGTTGAACTTCCAATTGCAATTTCAAATGAACAAAAATCAATGGATTTGGATCCACTTATATACGCGAAAGGCGATTCGAACTCGCGCCCACTCTTGCTTGGACGCCGAAACTACTGTGCCATTGTTTGCTCACCGTTTGACTTTACTCGTGAATATCTCGGCCAATCATTGTCGCACGACATTTAAAAAAAAACTTTTGCTAGGAAAGAGACACTCTATATGCTCACGAACGGAAAACTAGTAGTTAAGATACACCCTGTATATGTGATCGCGCGCTCCGCTTTGTCCAAACAAAAATACCCAAACTATTCCAAACAAACTCAAACAAACTCAAACAAACCCAAACACACCCAAACCCAAAAACTATTGTGCGTCGCCAAAAATGCCTTTAGGGGTTGTCTTAAAATATTAAAACGAAGGTTTGTGCACAATTTCAGCTCGATCAGGGGGGGGGGTTCGGAATCTTACCCTTTTTTACACCGAAAAGAATGCTTGATTCAAATAAAAACGGGTTCAAGGCGTCTTCTTACTTTAGACGCTAAAAAAGGCTATTTTCGTGATTTTTTTTGATAGCTGTATATTATAGATATTGATATAAAAGTTATAAAAGTTACATTGATATAAAATAAATAGACTTTCGAAATACATTTAACAAAAATTATTTACTTACGTCACTAATTATAGACGAAAATGGTAGCAAAAAAAAATGTTCTTAAAAAATGGTAGGTCTGTGCTGTTGATTAAATTTCGGAGCTGGATCTTCCGAAGAAAAAAATCAAACGGTTTTGGTTCAGTATGTTAATGGCTATAGCGCATATCATATGATTTTTGATATATGCAAAAATAACAAAATAGCGGAGATTTTTCGAAAAACAAAAAAAACGTATTTTTCACCGTTTATTGGCAAAAAAAGTAAATATGAAAATTTTAAAAAATCCTCGATATGCGCTATAGCTATAGTCGTAAAGAATATGTGGTTGACATTTTATAAGGGTCGGTTCAGTAGTTTCGATGATTTTATGAACACGGCGTCAAAAAACGTCGTTTCGAGAAAAACGCGTTTAAAGTTTGAGCGGAGCAGATGAACGTGCTCGGGTAGTATAATGTGAAGGTCACACAAAAATAAAGATAGACTCCTTCAATCTCCATCAAATTTTAGTATGATACTTCTCGATATGTATACTTTTGAAAAATGTTATAAAAAAGAATCGACTTTTTGAAAATTGTAAACTGAGAAGGCGCCTTAAATCTTACTAGACTGTCGCTCGATATTTATGGAGAAAATAAATTCACCCCATCTAAATGTTTACATTTTTACAACTCACTCTAAAAACACCAGTTATTTGACTGAAATAAAAGTGCACAATTTGAATACATTTCTTCAAACGTTTCTGTATAAACTTGGGGACCAAAAGCCGGTCGAGTAAATGTATTCCTGATGCGAGCAATGGGCTGACGAGATCAAAATGTTACGCGCAATTGGTACATAGTTTTTTCCAGATTATAGTTCTTTTTATTCATAAATTTTGATAAACAATGGAGTTAACGCCTGGTCAATCGGTGTAGGTGGCTTTGGCAACCAAGGTGATCGGAAATAAAAGATAAAAAATACTCTTAGTATAACAATACAACTTTCGTATGACCGGATACTTTTTTATTTAAAAAAAATTACGAAAATGGCAAGCTGTAGAAGAAAAAGTTCGTTTTTCTATTAAAAAACTTTAGTTACTTGTTTTGAACAAACGGATAAGCATATCAAAGAATTTTCCGGTCAAACGAACGAAAAAGTTATAAAAAAGTATGCTCTGTAAAAATTTAAAGCGCATTGGGTGAATAGATTTTAAAATACAACTCACATTGTCTCATAAAAAACAGTTTCGAAAAAAAAGAGTAAATCGCAGTGGGGTGGTTCGCCGGAGTGCAGTGGGCGATCTGACCCTTCACAAAAATCGTCCTTACTCGGTTCGTTTTCAGCATGTTCACGAAATCTTTATTGTAAAGTAAAATCAAGACTCTAAGCTATAAAACCATGTAACAAAAATCGCATTTTTGATATTTCACATATATGCAGACACCTTAGGTTAAATACGCATTGCAATGAAATTACGTAAGGTAAACCTATATTATTTTTTCCCTACAAAGAGATACTAATTATACTTAATGGTAGACATACATGTTCGACTCAAATAGTATTTTTTTCACCTCTGATAATAACATTCGTCAATAAATATTTGTGCTTTCGCTACTGGTATGCGTAAGTTCTGTACCGTAAAATGGCACATCCAAACTAACGATTCCGTATTCAAGTTGGGCACCGAATTTTTATAGATAATTAAGGAGACTAGGTTTTGGAGGCATGATAACACGATGACTACACAACACGATGTTCCTCGTCAAAATGTGACGCACGGCGCGGACTTGTTCAGCTCACGGACCATTTACGTGAAATTAATACCTCATTTAGTCCAACACTCTACTAAGATATTTATTAGACTTGAATAAATGTTTTCTTAGGAGTCGCCACACAACGACGAGGTTACTTGAAATAGCAGATATGCTTGAAATATAACCATACTTTTAGATTGATCAATATTTTACTCAGTGAAAGTACCAAATATGTCAAGATACCGTTAAAAAAATTGATACAGTTGATTCGAATAAATTGCTCCTATCGGTAAACTTGAAATTAATAAAACTCAAAAAAATAGAAATATTTGCAGACGCAGAATATTTGGTTAGGCAAGGTGGCCATTGATTTTTTCTAACAGTCCTGCTTGAGAACCTTTAGGATAAAAACTACCTAAATGATTCAAACATAATCTCAAGTTTTTTACGCGCCATGCCACCCCTACCATGGGAAGTGAACTTCATGTTGTTTTTTTCGATCTTCATAAAAATCATTTGCGGTCTTTTCCTATCTAGATTCAGAAAGGGTATTCCGTCGGAAAAATTGTACAAGCTTGATCAAATGAAAACGAACCTTCGAACAGTATCGGAGATAGTCGAAAGTTTCTTCGATGCCAACTTGCAGTGAAGACATTAATAATCAATGAGCGAGTTTCACCTAGAAAAAACAAATTATCGCAGCGTAATGAAACTTGTTGAATAAGATCTATCGAACTCGAAGCTAATTTGAAAGAAGCGAGAGTAGAGGAATTTGCAACACCGCGAAATTGAATTTCGCGTGAAAGAAATGAATTTCGTCGAATCTATTCACTTTTTCTACTTTGACAATGCAGAAGATTTTATAAAGGTTGAAATTTATTTTCTCAACGGTACAGCGGAATATTTTTCTTATCCTGCGCATTCTTCTCCAATTCCTCAAGTTTTACTAGCCTTTCTCGAGCAAGGAGAGAGAGAATATTTATGAAAGCTATGTTTGCGCACTCTACCAGCAAAGTGCATTAGATTCCGCGATGCGTCGAGATTATTTAGTCACCCTCACATCTTGCCCAAGGAGTTTGCTCCCTCCTTTGGCGGTCCAAACAAATAAATGAAAATTTCGCTTTCCAAAATAAGGTTCCGTATAATCTGCAGGATTATTATTATTATTATCGTGCGCTCGTTCTCGTCTATATCGCATCATACTCAATGTCAATCAGGATGAGTTATACTCCTCTGCTTACGATAAGCAGAGTTTGGCGATAATTCAAACCGTACATGGAGCTGATCAATCAATCCATTTCGCTATCACCCTCTCTACTCCTCTCTCCCACTTTGTTTATCTCTCCGTATATCGAAATATTCCGCATTCATTCGACCGAGCTTCATCTACCTCAATTGGAAAAGTCTATCGTGCACAGGCAATAGAGGGGAGAACACGAGCAAATACCTGTTCGATTTTTTCATCCATTCAATTTCAGCTTCCCGATGCAGATTTTTTTGCGCAATGTGGAACACGGCACACCGAACGAAATAGTTTGTTCCAATCAAATATCATTCTGCTTCAATCTTCGGCTGGTGCAGTTATATTTTATATTTATTATATCATTCCAATACAGCTTTACTTTCAAGGGATTTTTCAAAATTCAACCCCTGAAGGGGCCGGAAGGGGGTTCAAAATGTATATGGAGAAACATAATTGAATGGAACGATTGACTTGAAACTTTGTTGAAGTACTCTAAAACATAAATAATCAAGCACGTATTTCTGATTTTTTCGCCATCAACCCCTGAAGAGGTGAAAGGAGGGTATACAAATTTGTATTGGAAAACATATTTGATGGTTGGCATTTTATTGAAACTGAGCATAAATAGTCTACAACACAAATAATGAAACACGTGTTATAGCGTTTCCAAAAATTTATCCCCTAAGGGGGTTATAAATTTAAAAAATCTATGGTTTGGTTGTGTGAGCCTTTTTTAATGCAGAAACTCACTAAGAAGAGATTTGCCACTGGATTTTTAAGAAAAAACGACGATTTTTAGGTTCTGGGCATATTGATAATACGACGGCTGCGCAACACAATGTTTTCGCCCAGTATGTGATGCACAGCACGTTCCGTTTCCGGCTACTGATTTGAATTGGGCAAACATTTATAGGAATCTAACGGAATGTATACGAGCTCAGTAAATACTCCGCTAAAACAATTATTTAACTTGGATCAATGATTTCGATAAAGTTAGTGGCCATTAACAAGTTTATTTTGAATATAACAAGTACTCTTGAAATTTTTTTCTTCACTGGAAGTTTACCAATTTCTCAAAGTCTAGTAAATATTACCATGGACGCAAAATAATATAGGGGACGTCGGCGCAAGATGATAACGCTAAGGTCATGTTCAAATAAAACAATACATATATGAGTCAGTCAACTTTGATTATTTAAAAAACTAATCAACATTTATTAATCTTTTAATTTTAGAAGCAAAAAGATCGGTCTTTCTGATTTGTACCATACAATATATATTCTTAATTGAACCTTTATTTTTCTCATCTTACCTCGTATGCGGGGTAAGGTGAGAGAGCTCTGGGATAATGATGGGACCCGAATTATTAGCATCTTTCGCATACAAAAGTGGTTTCATTCTCAATATCAAATTGATAAGCCAATTGTCTAAGTCCTGTAGGATTAGTCCGAATAATCTTGGTTCCATATCAATTTGATAATTTGCAAGTTCTTTTTTTCCCCCTGGTAGAAACACCGGTTGAAGAGGAATAAAATGCTTTACTAGTTTCATTTCACCCTTTCGATGATAAATAGTGGTACGTTGTAAAATATTCCGGGTCTGCGATAGCTCGTATTCATCTTGCCCCATTAGACGGTTAACGAATTAGCAAAAAATCACGCAACAACCTTAAAAATTTCTGACAAACCGTTCTTATTATATGAATAATTAATACTTTCCTTGTGTTTACCTATCTGTCTCTAATCAATATCAGCAACTCAAATAAACTGAAACGATGTTGAACTATACCAAAAACTACATCGTTTTGTCAAAAAATCGCCATTGATTTCGCGCTCAAGACGCGTGCTTTCGCCACAGTTGATACTATCACACTCATTCGCTTCACCGTCAGCCTCTCCAAACTCCAACGGGCGCACTGTGCTCGCACACACTGTTTAGTGGCTAGGCATAATATTCGTCTTACCCCGCATATTCGTCTTGTCCCGCGTTCACCTACAAGTTTTAAACGAAACTGTAAGTCAAACGTAACGCTTGATTTGATTCAAACAAATGATTGCTCTCGATGTACCTCTATCGATAGTTTTCTGCTTTATGAATACATTCGGTAAAATTTTTGTTATTCGTCTCGTGTTTCACTCATGAATACGAAAAACAAAAGCGACTCTTGGTCTTCGATCGAAGGGTGTTGAGAACGTCAACGACAAGAAATGCGGTGATAAATTCTTATTTTACTTCTATTCGACGTGCTATCAAAGGTGCATTCCGCTCAAACGAGTATATACAGCCTCGACGCGACACTTCGATACTGCGTTTCGACACCTTGAGCTGACACTAGGCGAGAGAGCGAGAGGGAAGAAAAAAGCCCACAGGATTTACTCAAGCCTCGTTGGGCTTCCGCTGACGAGAAAAGAATAGCACAGAACGAAAAAAACAAGGAAAACGAGACAAATGAAGAATGAGCGTAGAAGAGAAGTGATCGCTATGGCGATTCATACCGATAGGAAAAGAGCAACACGGTGAGAATCGATTTCAAGAAAACAGTCCCTGACCGAGGCAAATTGAATTCTGCACGTTCCACTCCTCTCGACTGAACGCGAAGAGCGAGGGTTATTCTTTTCTCTCGACTCCCGTGTACCGGCTGATGTCGCGTAAAGAAAGCTCGCTAGTTGAGAAAAGAATATACGAAGAAGGGCGAGAACACACACCCACACACACACACACACACACGCACACACACGCGCGCGCGCGCGCGCGTGCGTGAAGAGAGAGAGAGAGAGAGAGAGAGAGAGAGAGAGAGAGAGAGAGAGAGAGAGAGAGAGAGAGAGAGAGAGAGAGAGAGAGAGAGAGAGAGAGAGAGAGAGAGAGAGAGAGAGAGCGAGAGCGAGAGCGAGAGCGAGAGCGAGAGCGAGAGCGAGAGCGAGAGCGAGAGCGAGAGCGAGAGCGAGAGCGAGAGCGAGAGCGAGAGCGAGAGCGAGAGCGAGAGCGAGAGCGAGAGCGAGAGCGAGAGCGAGAGCGAGAGCGAGAGCGAGAGCGAGAGCGAGAGCGAGAGCGAGAGCGAGAGCGAGAGCGAGAGCGAGAGCGAGAGCGAGAGCGAGAGCGAGAGCGAGAGCGAGAGCGAGAGCGAGAGCGAGAGCGAGAGCGAGAGCGAGAGCGAGAGCGAGAGCGAGAGCGAGAGCGAGAGCGAGAGCGAGAGCGAGAGCGAGAGCGAGAGCGAGAGCGAGAGCGAGAGCGAGAGCGAGAGCGAGAGCGAGAGCGAGAGCGAGAGCGAGAGCGAGAGCGAGAGCGAGAGCGAGAGCGAGAGCGAGAGCGAGAGCGAGAGCGAGAGCGAGAGCGAGAGCGAGAGCGAGAGCGAGAGCGAGAGCGAGAGCGAGAGCGAGAGCGAGAGCGAGAGCGAGAGCGAGAGCGAGAGCGAGAGCGAGAGCGAGAGCGAGAGCGAGAGCGAGAGCGAGAGCGAGAGCGAGAGCGAGAGCGAGAGCGAGAGCGAGAGAGAGAGAGAGAGAGAGAGAGAGAGAGAGAGAGAGAGAGAGAGAGAGAGAGAGAGAGAGAGAGAGAGAGAGAGAGAGAGAGAGAGAGAGAGAGGGAGAGGGAGAGGGAGAGGGAGAGGGAGAGGGAGAGGGAGAGGGAGAGGGAGAGAGAGAGAGAGAGAGAGAGAGAGAGAGAGAGAGAGAGAGAGAGAGAGAGAGAGAGAGAGAGAGAGAGAGAGAGGAGGAAAAAAGGATGCCATACAGGGTCGTGCTAAGAAAGCATAGCCTCGCGCTATTTCCGACGTACGTGCAAGCGACCGAGTGAAAAACCGCCAAGAGCTTTCTCGCACGATATCTCTCTCCAGCTGAACGTTTCTCGCGTATGACCGATAAATTTGCGACCTTTCAAAGGATCTCCGATGTGCAAAGGGCCACAAAAAACGCAGAAGCGAAAGTGCAAGAGAGATGGACTACAAGGTTCAACATTGGGGAAGAGACATAGGGGAAGAGACAGTGAGGAAGGGAGAGGGGTGACTTGGAGAAGTAGGAAAGTTCCTCTTCGTACCAAATATTTTCACCTCTAGTCAAGAATTCACAGCGTATCCTTGTGACATAGGAAGTGAAAGGACAGTATGGAACAATCCGGAACACGTAGATTTCTTGCATGTACGATGTGAGTTGAAGGAATGTCAGTTATGCATGCGCAAGGTATTGATGAATCCATCCACATGTGCAGAGATAAGTGTCCCAATTCCTGATGATATCCGAAAAACAATTTACCTCAACCATTGCGACTCACAGACGAATGGGACTATGGTTTCCTTTTTCCGCAGCACATCAAGAAGGAACATCACTTGAGTGTCCGCCTTCGATTTTTGTTGACTCATATACGCGATGAAGAAATGAAGACTATTGGAAACGTTTTTTTTTAACGGCGGAAATACGGTTTGAGGGTGGAATCCACCCCTAAAAAAAAGGCGGGTCACCCTGCATTTGATTTTTTTCAATACATCTATGATGGATTTTTCATCGCTTTATATTAGAATAATTTTGGTATTTGTTTCATTCGGATCGGTGGACTGCTTGTGGGTGAAACTGCAGAATCACCCCTCGACACGCTTTCATTTGAGGGGTGGTTTCCCCCTTAAAGCCATTTTTACGCCGATAAAAAATACGCGTCTAATAGTTTTCAATGCGCCATTCGATATATGAGTTTCAACAAAATCGTAGGCGGGCACTTACGGAGTCTTCTCACTTTAGATGCTAAAAAAGGCGATATTCATGAATTTTTTTGATACGTTTACACTATAAATATTGATATAAAAGTTGTTACACTTAATAAATAAACTTTCGAAATGCATTTAACAAAATATTTATTTAAGTCACTATTTATAGACGAAAATGGTAGTTAAAAAAATGTCCTAAAAAAATTGTAGGTCTGCGCTCTTGATGAAATCTCGGAGATGGATCATCCAAAACAAAAAAATCAAATGGTTTTAGATTCAGTATGGTAATGGCTATAGCGCATATCATATGTTTTTTGATATAAGCAAAAATAACAGAATTGCGGACATTTTTCCAAAAAACAAAAAAAACGTGTTCGGAAAAAATAGTAAATATAAAAATTTTAAACTTGAAAAGATCTTTGATGTGCGCTATAGCTATAGTTGTAAAGAATATGTGGTTAAAATTTCATAAGTATCGGTTCAGTAGTTTCGAAGATTTTATCGATGACGCCGTCGTTGTATCGAGAAAAATGCGTTTAAGGTTAGATTGGGTTACATAAATACATTTGAAAAACTTTTTTTATGTATTTAGAAAGTGTATTTATTAAGTGTAACAACTTTGATATCAATATCTATAATGTAAACCAATAAAAAAATTCATGAAAATAGCCTTTTTTACCGTCTAAAGTGAGAAGAACCCTTAAGTGATGTTCCCGGTACGGTATAGAATTACTAACACGATACATTTCCCCATGGGGAGTCAGTATAAACTTTCGACGGTATAATTACAAGATCACCCTTATCTACAGGGATGAATTTGTAGGATGGCTGATTCGGCATCGCTCCCGAAACTTGAACGAGCAGTATGTCATCGTGACAACACTGCGAACCTATAACTTTGTTGGACAAATCAATCAAGATTGAAAATTACATAGCCTTCGTTAACGATATGTACAGCAGAAAACTGATACGTTCGCAGCTCTGGAGCTACATGCGTACCTGGGTTTCAATCGCGATTTCCTAATCGCATAGTTAAAGTGATCGTATTTGGTTTTCGCGGTGCATGTAACCTCCTTCTGTAGGGTTCCTTCGTTCAAGGCATCCTTTTGAGAGAGTCTCGGAAGTAATAATCCTGTTGTCACTCGGTTCAAGTTTAAATATTGAACAACCTTATGTTCCACTTTCTTGTAGCGACGATATTTTGACCCTGATCTCTAAGCCCTTTGCCCCTGTTTGGACAAAGGGAACGAAACTTCCGGGGTTGATTTGGAATGCGGAAATAATGCTTCGAACTATATTCCTTTCACGGAGGGCCGGATTTTGTGTTGGCTAGGCAGGGCCCTTTTCAATCTTTAGTAAATTACAGTGGCTCTTAAGGGGTTAGGCTACTGTGACGCCCCTAAAATCAGGGTTATTAAAAACATTAATTTTGAAGGATTAAGTAAGATGATCGAAAAAGCATTTGGACATTTATCTCTATGTACATTAACAAAGTTGTGTATTAAATTTCTTTAGAAAAGTATTAATAATTAAAGAAGTTATAAACAATGTCGTGAAGCATTTTAGAAAGTGAGAGGCTCAACGGTGTATTTGAGTTTCGCCACCAGGTTGAGCTGAAACAAAAAAAATTGTTCTTTCTCAAGATAGATAATATTGACTAAGACTTGTACGAGCTATTTTGTTTTCGTGTTTTACTCATAAAAAACAGTTTTTGATCTTTCAAAGTTTTTTCGAGGAAACATGGCATCATTATGGCCGATAACTAATGAAAAAAATGTTAAGAAGAAAAACGTTGGTCAAGACTAAACTCCTATTACAATAAACAAGTATTTCAAATGTCAATTCAATCCGTTCGTTGGATGTTGAAAAACGTTGTACACGATTTAAAAAAACATATTTCGAGAAAAGCGCGTTTAAAGTTTTACTAACAGTTCTATCGTTGTAATCATAAGTTTCCCTTCAATTTGCGATCTCTGCACCATATGTTGGAACTTCGTCTTCAAATTGAGTTGGTTCAAGCAACAAACCAGTGTTCATCATTTTCACAGGAGCCTAACCCCTTAATAAAAATAACTTACAATTCATTGTTGTACCCAACGGTGAACTGGAATGAAAAATGTCACATACATTTCATAGATTTATAAATGTTCACACTTCTGAAAGTCGCGGTTAAGAAAATTGCTGCGGGTCACATTTTTTAAGGGGCTATATCTACTTAGAGGCCAGGAAAATTGCCACATTCCGATTTTTTGCCTGAGAAACAGTCGGTGAAATACCCCATTTTTTAACACAAACGTACATATGTTACGAGTTTAAAAAGAAATGACCAAAAAGTTGACGATCGTCGATTTTTGAAATAATTTTTTTTAACATCTTGGCGACCAACTGAATCTCGGGCATACAAAATCTATGAAAAAGTGGTTATTTTTACGTAGCTATTGAAAAATGAATATGCATTTTTAAAAAGAGAAGGTGTTTTTCAAAAAGTGACGGTGATACTATCGAATGAAAATATTTTTGGAAAAAACAATTTTTTTACCCACCTAGGTAGATGTAGCCCGATAAGGTTTTATTATTGATATTTTCTTTAACCAATTGGTGACCGCCTTTTCGTCGTCGCTGCGGAATCCTCAGAATGTCCCACATGCGTCGACAAGTTTATAACAGACATCTAGAATTACCGTAAACCGGGTTAACTTTGAAATCAAGGGTAACTTTGACAGCTTTTGGGACTACTTCAACAGAGCGCCAGAATACGGTTTAAATGTATGCGCAGCGAGCTCGCGGGAGCATCTGCGTAGGATGGCGGTTACGGGGAATAAACTTCAACAACCCATGGTTGTTTAAATTTATTATAATGTTACTAAAGTTGATTGTAATGTTGCACAAGTTGATTTTCATCTGAATGATAATTATAAGACTGATTAAGAGCCAATAATAGAATCCTAGGTACTTGATGTTTTTATGTAAAATGTTTCCTTAAGGGTTGTAACACCACTGTAACGGCCTATTTTCAACCGCTTTAGTTGGATTTTTTTTTTAAAGAAATGAATAAAAGCCCACGTCAAAAGAACTTTCAGGTTTTATTAGGTATATATTAAGGCATGTGGAAGAATGTATTTGCCAAAAAAAAAAAAATTATATTTAAAAAACTAAAGGCGAGTTTGAAAAAGAGTTCGTGTTTTCGACCACAATTTTCACATCAAAAGTGATATATTTTTTACAATTTTCATTTAATCGAAAAAAGCCCTCGTACTTTACTGTTGAAGCAATTTAATAAGCTACAGTTAAAATTTCAAGTCGATTGAGGAAAAATTATTCGAGTTTTGCTACGTGCCGATTTCAAAAACATGGTTTCGAGAAACCGTTTTTAAATTTTCGCGTAAATTTTTCAAAATAAAAAAATTTACACGAAATAAGTTCAATGTATGCTTAATAGCATACCTATTCTCCAAATCCCAAATAAACAATCAAGTAGACAAAAAATCGATAAAAATGACCTATTTTTAGGACTGTCACAATGATGTCCCTCCTTAATAAAGATGACAGATTGATTGTAAACAATCATTGTTTTTCATTCAATCCCATGTATAATGCATAGAATATTATTATTTTTTATCAAAATGATGTCAACGTAACCCTTAATCTCCGACATAAGTTGCATTTCGATGCCTTGTCAAAGAAACCACACACTCGAGGTTTCTTTGACACTTAAAAAAATAATTTGTCGGGGGGAGGGAGTCTGACACATTGTTCTTTCGCAACAAAAAAAGGTGGAATTTAGAATGTAAAAAATAGTTACAAAAAACCTCAAAAACCTGTTTAATGTAAGCCCGTTTTACGGTATTTAGTATATAGATAATCAAATAGAAATGTGGCGAGGATGGCATCTCCATAAAGTGTCGTATAACTTGAACGAGTTACACGGTCGTAATTTTTATTAAAACTTCGGTAACTTGGCCTTAAATTTTTTTTACGTACACTAGGGTGCATTCCTACTTCATTGTACACGAAAATCAGTTAATTGTTAAATATTCGTGTTCGTGAATCGGATTTTTGTTATCAATGGACTTATAGGCAACAGGTACGTGGAGCAGTAGATGTAACGATGAATGCAATTCAATAATGTTCATCCTTCAAAAAATCTAAATATTGAAGTGAAATAATCGGATTTGGTTGCGAAGGGTCGAAAAATGTTAAGAACAAAAACGTCAGTCAAAATTAAACTACAATTACACCGAATATGTGTCTCAAATTTCAAGTCAATGTGTTCATTGGATGTCGAGAAATCGTAAATGCAATGCAGTAGTATTCGTCCCTTAAAAAGTAGTTGTATAATTTCTCAAGTTTTGATCAGAGCGTAGACACAAGAATTTTTTAGCCCATAACTTCGAGTTCACGATATTTCGAAGACAAAAGAGCGATGTCTTAGATTTTTTGAACCATGGTAGATGGATTTCTTGCCTGGATTCATCGTTCTCTGTGACGAAGAGATAATTTGATATTTTGTATGTCCTCATGGCGATAAGGTTGTAACTACTCGTATATTAGTCGAGGAATTCCAATCATGAAGAACGTGAGTGACGACTTGCACCGTGAGGGTCTGCGAGAAAATGTTCATTATCGATTTCGCACGTTAAACCTCTGTGTGCTGATTGAGTCTTTCCTCTTTCTCTCGCTCATACGCACACTCTACACACACACCTATACACTTTCTCTTCTCTTCGCCTGCTCTTGACAGACGTAGGCGTTCGTTGAAGAACGATTGAGCAGAATCGGATAGGTGGCTGATGAGGGCCGTGAGGGCATCGCGTGTACATCGAAGCTGTGCATCTCACGTCGAGTAGACATCCCCATTTTCCTTCTTGGGAAATCACCTTCCAATCTTCCTTCTGCTGTTCTAGAAATCTTCTTCCCACTTTCTCATTTCTGCACTCGTGACGTATACTTCCGTATTGCTTTCTCACGTTATCGAAATAAATTGGTTCACGGACCGAAGACTTGATGAGGAAAGACCAACTTCATCTGTTACCAGCACCATCTGGACATTGCACAGAAGAGGAGAAGAAATTAACGCCTCGCAGTATGATGCAGTGGTCGAAAAGTAGATGCAATTTCAAATTTAACCGTAACGGTTGAAAGTTATGATTATTAAGACTTGAAAGCACGAATTGAATTCTACTTCCCACCCAGTAGACTCTGCTGGTAGCTTCATCATGTATGGAATGTAATAAAGCACTTATCGCGTCTGGGGTGAATTTTGGAGACCCCACGGGTGACACAAATGGCGGAAGACAAAGATTAAAAGGAAGGTATATACGCAGGTAGCAGGGGGATGGAAGGTTCGTAAGTGGGCTGTACAAGCACACACTGGTGAGCCACCAAGGCGGAAGTTTTGCAACCCCTCCCCCGTGCACAAGCAGGCGAGCGACACCGAAGTAACGCTCATACATAAACGTAAGCTTCTTAAGAGACTGGCAGCTGGCTTCGTTCCATACATTATTGGATTATTCGTCTTCCAGAACTTCAGACTCCCGAGCCCCTTAATACCATTTCTAATATTTCGTTTTTTTATCACTTCCTTTCCCTCGGAGCTTTTGAAAGCGCATCATTAGCTCGGGTTTCGGTGCTGAGTAACCTCGAAATTGTCGTATCAGCTTCGCAATGCAAAGTATGCGATATTCATGGCCCTCGGATGGGGAGTTGAGGGGATAACTCTAGACGAGGAAATAATTGCTGATATTCAAGATGTTCTTTTTTTTACGGAAAGATTTGTCCACCATTTTTGAGACTCAGTATATGTTTTATTACTATTTTTAGCTGTTACATGGTGATTTTTTATTAATCTTTAAAAATAGCATAGGTATGGCGCGGCCTTCTAAATTGGTGGCGGCAGATGTCGTCAGACGTCATGACACGTAGCGTCGGGGTGATCGATCCTAAAATACCAGCGAAGATTTTTTCTCTAATTAACACTCATACGCAGGATATAAACCAAGAAAAGAAAAAGTGAAAAATGATGAAAAACGATGAAATGGTACGCTTTGAAACAAAAAGATTGCGTTTTCCGAAGAAAACGGCTACGTTTTGCACCAAAAATATACTTTTAGCATTGAAAATGCTTTTAAAACTGTATATGTTTGTTAAGGGGGGATAGTCTTTTTTTTCGCAAAATTTACCGCTTTTTGGGAATTTTTTTGTGAAGAAAGTATACAACGGAAAACTTGTGAAACTTGGCATATAGTTTTATTGATCTGTTTACTACATACAAAAAATTTTTTAAACAATTTCATCAAAAAATCCGCCTCCCACCCCCCTCGACGCGCGATGGTCCTTTTTTGATGGTGTGCACGATTACAGCCTTCACGTTCATCCTGCAACAAAAACCCAAAAAGCATTTTACTTTAGACACATATAGCTATCGTTCGATGAAGGGGAAAAAAAAAAATTGACGATTTGCTGACGTTTTGAACTTGAAGTATCGATTTTTCGAAAAAAATTGATCGATTTTTTGTTATAAATAAAAAACTATTAAACGTATTGCTTTTATGCTTCATCAAACGATAGCTATATGTGTCTAAAGTAAAATGCTTTTTGGGTTTTTGTTGCAGGATGAACGTGAAGGCTGTAATCGTGCACACCATCAAAAAAGGACCATCGCGCGTCGAGGGGGTTGGGAGGCGGATTTTTTGATGAAATTGCTTAAAAATTTTTTTGTATGTAGTAAACAGATCAATAAAACTATATGCCCAGTTTCACAAGTTTTCGGTTGTATACTTTCTTCACAAAAAAATTCCCAAAAAGCGGTAAATTTTGCGAAAAAAAAAGACAATCCCCCCTTAAGGTAGACTGGGTACAGGGATCTGAGTTAGCTAGATGCCCCACGCAACGAACGCTACCCCCACTCTACTGCCACTATGTTGTAGTAGTGCGGGGGGGGGGGGGGGGGGGGGGGCTGCGGCATTCTGAATGCTTGTGATTGGTTGAAAAATGATTTCTCCCCACCCAATTCTAATCCTGTTACTAATTTAAAAATTATATTAACTCAATCTATCAATCTTTTTTGACACTTAATCAAAACCAACTCATGTTATTTATGTTTACTTGTTTTTTTATTACCCGTAATGTCTGATTACATTTTCAATGCCATGAGATAGTTGCACTTTGTGTAATATCTATAGATTTATATATTTATTTTTTTAAATACTTCGGGTCATGTTTTAGAAAATAAGCCTAAAAATATGTATACAAAAGTTTATTAGAACCGGTCGATTTGTCTTCCAGCTATACGTCACGCCAGTTTTGAAAATGCAGTTTAGAAGACTGTGCCATACATATGCCATTTCTTAAGATTGAAAAAATGATCAAATACCATGTAGCAGCCAAAAGGAGTAATAAAACATACCTTAAGTCTACAAAAAAGTGAAAAAAAATGTACTTTAAAAAAAATTATGAAAATCAGAAAAAAATTCCCGCCTAGAGGTACCTATCCTCTCAAGGTAATGCGGTGATGGTTAATGAAAAATAAGTTACTATAATTTATTATACCGAACGATAAACTAGGATAACAAATTTCGCGCAAATCTAGTAAATTTAGACGGTTCTACATTTTCTCTGAAAAGTCGTGGCTACGAAAGTTTTATGCCACTCACATTTTACCAATCTATCATCAATATTTATTTTTATCAAACATTCGGTGACACCCGTTTTTATTGTCGTTACGGATTCTTTAGAATTTTTACCCGCGTTGAACAGTTGATATCAGGCATCAAGCGTTATTTAGTGTATAAATCAATAGATAGAAATGTGGCCATTGTACCATTTTCATAAAGCGTTGTTTAAATGAGACGATTTTTAGAGTCGTAGTTTTTCGTTAAAAGCTCGGTAGCTTGGCTTGAAATTTTGCCAGTATCCTGGGATGTGTTTTTATGGATGGAATACTTTAAGGAATAACACCTTTCTATAAGGCCTAACATTGACAATTTATTTTGGGAGTATGAAAAAAGGAATCGGATTTCTTTTGAGATGGGTTATTTAACACGTGTTAAAGTATTTCAAAAATGTATTATAACTTTCATACAAAATGGCGGCGACAGAGCCCATCTTGAAAAACGTGTTTCGTACAAATAGCTTCACGGGACGACGGTTTTCTCGAAAAGTATAAGACCTGGAACAAAAGCCAAAAAAAATTATAATCTATATATTAATAGCTATAGGACTACATGGGGGGTTTGAAAAAATCAAATTTTGAAAAAATGGCGAACGTTGAAAAAAATTGATCGACTTTTTGCCCAAAAAATAAGCAGTAAATTGTTTATAAAAAAAGTTTACATTTAATTTAAAATACGGCCACGTACTCCCATAGAGAATGTCATTGTGAAGCAACTATCAAAAATGATAATTGAACTTTAAAAAAAATCGCTACAGGACCAGCTGCATATTGTTCTTATGACCCCAAAGTATTTTTTAAGCTAAAGAAAAAACGATTTTTCCAAAACCCTAGAGTGGTGTTATCCTGTAAGAGCTTTTGAAGCAAGTAATCTGAGGGATGTCGTAAAATGAGCAATTCAACCGGTCTGATTCGATTGATCACTCGAAGCTTTCTTCACTCGCGTATTTTTGGTTTTTCTCTTTGGCTCCACAGGAAGCAAAATGACGCTGGACTACGAGAAGAGTGCTTTTTGTTCAACCACCACGTAAACATCGACTGGTGAACCGGTACGGAACATCGTCGGTCTTTCATCCACTCTAACAACCCTTTCTATCGAATTAAATTTACTCGACTAGGTTTAGATCCGGTTCGAGGTCAGGCTTATATTTATCTCTCGCCCAACAAGAATCTCATCGGGAGCAGAGATCGAGGAGAGACCACTCGTTGTATGTGTGATCGTGTCTCGAGAGTAATTGCTCTAATGGACTACCTCGTTCGACACAACCGAACCGGGCGATAAATGCATCGGGCGAACTTGCATTAGCGATTGACCATCGACCGTTTTCGGCAACATCGAACCTCCCAGGTCTAAGGCCAATCGACGGTAAATTGTAACAAATTGGATGTACATCTATACATTGTGCTATGAGATCGTAGGTCTAGGGCGTCGACCTTCCGTTGCCTTGGACATGCGATGCGCCTAATCGTTAATGAAGGTGAGCGCGGTGAGAAAATAGATTATGGACTTCCTGATGACAATATTCATAAGAATATCCTGCCTAGGATTCTCTCTCTCTCTCTCACTCACTCACTCGCTCACTCGCTCGCTCACTTACTGACTCACTTACTCACTCACTCACTCACTCACTTACTCGCTCGCTCGCTCACTCACTCACTCATTCACTCACTCACTCATTCACTCACTCACTCACTCACTCATTCACTCACTCACTCACTCACTCACTCACTCACGCACTCACGCACTCACGCACTCACGCACTCACTCACTCACTCACTCACTCACTCACTCACTCACTCACTCACTCACTCACTCACTCACTCACTCACTCACTCACTCACTCACTCACTCACTCACTCACTCACTCACTCACTCATCACTCACTCACTCATCACTCACTCACTCATCACTCACTCACTCATCACTCACTCACTCACTCACTCACTCATCACTCACTCACCCACTCATTCACTCACTCACTCACTCACTCACTCACTCACTCACTCACTCACTCACTCACTCACTCACTCACTCACTCACTCACTCACTCACTCACTCACTCACTCACTCACTCACTCACTCACTCACTCACTCACGCACTCACTCACTCACTCACTCACTCACTCACTCACTCACTCACTCACTCACTCACTCACTCACTCACTCACTCACTCACTCACTCACTCACTCACTCACTCACTCACTCACTCACTCACTCACTCACTCACTCACTCTCTCTCTCTCTCTCTCTCTCTCTCTCTCTCTCTCTCTCTCTCTCTCTCTCTCTCTCTCTCTCTCTCTCTCTCTCTCTCTCTCTCTCACACTCTCTCTCTCTCACTCCCTTTCTTTTGAGTCCTTTTAATATGTTGGTCGTAGGGCAGAACTATATTGAGAATGAAATGGCTCACGTCAATGTATGTTAGGGTGGCTGCAATTTGAGTTGAATTGAAATTTTCAAAGTCCCCTTGTAAAAACATAATCAAGATATGTAAACAAAATGATGTGCAAAGTTTTATGGCGCTCAGAAAATGTTTAATGATGCCTGTGAGGGTTTGAAATGTTTATACAATAATACGTATGTTATGCCAGGTTATTATTTAGTTATTTCTCATGCTTAGGATTTTGGTGGGAAAAATCTGAAACTTGCCACACCTATTGTGCACATTATCAGGTATATGACCAAATTTTTACAGATTTCTACAGCAATAATTGTCATTATTACTAGCTTTGCAATGACAACCTCGTTATCATTTTCTGAGTTTTCTTAATTAAAAACTAATTTTTCATGTCCTAATGCAACTGTCGACTTGACTATAGACTGTATGCATAACGAAATACTTCGATTTTGTAGAAAAAATATTGTATAGAATCGTTTTGCCTTACGCTAAGGCATGGTTCACAACTCCATTAGCAAATGCTGCTCCCGATAATGATTTGAAGTTTTGTAAACAAATATATGATTACCGGTAAATAAATTCCCTTGGAAGCAAAGTTGCTCTCAAAAAAATGTCGAATCATTGTTGGTATCCGAACGTCGAGAGTGCTGTCATGGCATTTTTTGATGAAGGCAATGCCAATGACATAAAAAAAAATGGCAGAACAAATTACGAACGAGCTTCTTAAACATGAAAATAAAACCGAAATTTCTAAATGATATGAAATTTCTCAATCAGACCTTGTTTATTTGATGGGTAAAAACATTAACTTTTTCATAAGCCCCTGATCGATAATGTTTTCCAGCATATATCAGATTGATTGTAGCTTCCTAAATGACGACGTGTTCGAGTGGCATTTGAACAAAAAGTACCAGTTGGGTTCGCAAATGGTCAAAAAATAAAGGTTCGTTAATGACGTCGCGGAAAGAGGAATCAAGCTCATTACTGCATATTATAATCGCGAAACATGCGACGAGGAACCGAAACAATTCATTGTTCAAGTTGTCCGCGAATACTAGAAAATGTATCCAAATATAAACAAAAGCAGTCTAAGCCGACCGCTTCCGAATAAAATTTTACTTTGATACTTTTTTGTATGAGTTTTTAATTTGTGACTGAAGTTTGATTCAAAGTTGAAATTCAATTTTAAGGAGTTTTTATACTTCTGGTCGAAATGAAAATGTTCTATTATGTTTACGTTTTTGTCAGGTCAAAAGTTGCATTAAAATATCAATAAATAGTTTGTGATGAATGGATCTGAAAAAAAATGAAAACGAGGTTGTCTTTGCCAAGCTAGTAATAATGACAAGTATTACTGGAAAAATCTGTAAAAGTTTGGCCATATACCTCATAATGTGCACAATATGTGTGCCAAGTTTCAGATTTTTCCCACCAATATCCTAAGGATGGGAAATTATTAAGTAATAATTTCGCAAAATACATATACTTTTGTCTTGAAAATTCAAACCCTCACAGACACCGTTAGAATTTTTCCGAGCGCCTTAAAACTTTGCTCATCATTGTTTCTATATATCTTGATAGTGCTTTTACAAGGGGACGTCAAAAATTAAAATTTGACCATAATTGCTGTCACCCTAATGTGTATCATCTAATATTCGATCTTTTAGATTTGGTAAGATTTTTCCGGTTTTACAGCACGAGAATTTTGTGGTTGAATTTTAAAAGCAGGTCCCGTACGGGTCTGCGTACATTGAGCCCATTAAAGTTGAACTGATGGAGTATGAATTCCACGTCACTAATTTTACCGATGTCTATGTGAGAAATATCTAGTAAAATTTTATGCATTTTTGAAGATCTTGGAAATACTACTTTATCGTAGGACTTAACAAAATTAGGGCAAGCTCTATATCATAGAGCATTATTGGGAAAAGGATTAAGTTAATACAGAGTACCAGCTTTTACCCGCAACTTCCCTCACTTGAACCCTTTACATTTTTTGAGTACTCATGCGAAACTGAAGAAATTGTCATATCCGATCTCGGCGCATATTTCAGTGATTCTACTGCGCGTCGAGGAGAATTTATAATTTACGTTCTCATTCACAATGTGCATTGAGATTCGGAGTTTTCCTCAGTTCGTAACAAAACGGTAATCGATCGATTTCACAGGTATTTGAGTTTTTGAGAAAGCGCTACGTCGTTTACCCTACGTCCTTTATACACTCAGCAAAAAAATTGAAGGAGTAGAATTTTTTTACATTTTTGTGATTTTTGAGTGATTTTTGAGAAGCTGTAGTTCTGTGAAAAATTGTCGTACGTGGGGGCAAAAAAGCATTTTAACGCTCGAAATCTGCAGTTTAAGAATCTCGGGGAGAATTTTTTTTAGCATCACACTCGGCGCTATCATAAGAAATTGCGGGAAGAAATTTTTTTCGAAATTTTTTGTTTTTTCAAAAGCGTCCATGGGCTCAACATTTTTTCTGGCTTAATCAATGCTGAAATCGTGTAGAGAGATTCTTTAGCTTCAATTATATTTTTTCGCTCTCTGTACGACCATTTGTTGCTGAGATATTGCCGATTGAATGAAAAGTCAACGTTTTCTTTGATCATCGATATCTCATGAACTCATGATCGTACAGCGAGCGGAAGGTAGGTTTAGGAAACTTGAATGAATTCTCTATAAGTGCCTTTCGGTATCCTAGAGGAATGTTTTTTTCCTATGCTTAATATTGATTTGAAAAAGTAAATAAAAATGACTTTTTCTGCCGTTTTCGAAAATCCAGCGCCACTTTGCGAATATTGCGAAAATGATCAATGTTTCTAGGTTTATTTTGAGCTCAATACACGCCCAAAAACACTATAAATTCTCAAGTCGATCGGTCGAACTGTTTCTTTTACGCAAATCGTCAAAGTTTTGTCAAAAATCAAAGGAGAACTTTTATTGCTTCTTAAACATCAAGTAATAAAAAATAAGACGAAAAAAGAAAGGGGTTTTTGTTTTTTGAAGGGGTTATGTCTAGTTGTAAAAGTCAGAAAATCCCTTTTTTAAAGCCAATATATTTCGACAATATACCATCTTATCAATGTTTCCTGAAAATTTCAAGGTGATCGGATAAAAATTGACAGAATGATACGTTACCTTTCTTTCGAAAGTACGTTTTAAAAGTCGATTAGAAAAATATCGCCGAAACTACTTCGGCGATTTTTTTTCAACTTTTTGGGTTTTTTCTAGATGTAAAAATATAGTTATAGATCGAAGGATTTTTTCCCTATGTATACTTTTGATGTGATGCGCGAAAAATGTCATGTTTTCGAAAAAAACATAACTGCACTTTGAACACTCGCACACTATTTTTTTAATTGTGATATTTCGGAAATTCCTTCGATTCCTCATAGGATAAACTAACATACTAACGAAATCTGCTTGATTTTTTAATATTAGATAACCTGGTTCTGAAGGGTATTGCTCACAGACGTTTTTGAGAAATGCATCCCGTACAGCAGCTGTAAATCCATTATAATTAAATATTTTGACACAAAAAAAGTATAGAGGGTTCTTCGGATGATACTTTTTCATATACCTCATTTTTGTAGAAATACATCCCGATTTCCTGAAAACAAAATCCCAAAAATAAGGTGTTTTTGACTGCTACAACTAGGCATAATCCGTTAAATACGACTACACCTTTTCCTTTATAGTTAAGTGTGTTTCTTAGTTAAGTTAAGTGTACAGATAAGAGGTTGGTCTTCCAAAATGATGAGTATCACTGATCGCCATTTGAATGCTTCCTACACTAAATATTGAGAAAAAAAAAACGTTTTTCTTCTGTACCCGATGGAAATTGGATCTGGAGATTAAATTAATTCCAGGTCCAATTAATCAATTAATTAACTCCGTCCACGTCCAGGTCCAATTAATTAATAAACAGGTGTTCACGACGTGCCTCTACGTTGATTAAAAATTTGTTTACACATACATTTTTACATATTCGGCTTGGGATTTAAAAAACGTTGTTGATTTATAATCTTACTTTTACCTTTTTGCATTTTACTTCATTCGTTTCAACGTCTACATTGAAAATAGACGAACACTGGTAGATGGGCGACCGTGGTTCGGCTCTGGCGATACTTAGAGTTAGGTAGCATTATCCGCGGCCAGTACTTGGAGCGGTGACCGCTTAGCCGTGCACCGGCTGGCGCATCAACCAGCGAGCGGAAAGCCAATACTTCTAATACCTTCGTGTAGACACATGAAGGATATTTTAATTTATTAACGAAACGTATTTATTTGAAAAGGATGAATATTTTTATGTTAATATAAGGTACAAACATCGAGGTTATGTGTGGAACACAATATCTGATAAACGACATACACGGAATGAGACTTATTCGTTTGGGGACTTCTTTCTTTGGGGTTTTCTCAAAGGAAAAGTCTATGCCAATGATCCACAGTCCATTTCGGATCCTCTAATTTTCGCCATTGGTTGCGTCTGACTGATACGTGACTTCGTTTCTTGACATTTGCCACCATATATCAAAGGTGACGTCCGGCATTTCTATTGATAGGCGAAAATCGATGCCAATTTCACAAGTCCGACGTTGCTTACATTTTGGAAGCGTTTCCAATATTCGAAGTCTAATTCACAAGCCCGGTATATTGAAGCAACAAACCTAGCACCTCGTATGGAGTCGTTCGGCTGGTTGCGACCACT
The DNA here is from genome assembly GCA_951751655.1 of Ophion costatus. NCBI lineage: Eukaryota > Metazoa > Arthropoda > Insecta > Hymenoptera > Ichneumonidae > Ophion > Ophion costatus. Next base: position 5,421,993 of record OX632362.1, on the reverse strand, counting down.
CGAGTGAATGCATTTCGTAAGAATATGATATCCGCATTGACGAAATAACGAGGGTGTCGGGGTATTCGTATTCGAAATGTGTCCAGATCAGATAGTCGGCCTCTCGTAGATACGAATAATAAGCTCGTCTGGATGCATCCGCGTTATATCGGCAACTGATCTGCATTCTTCGAGAAATAAGCGTTTATCTCGAAGGCTTCGACGACCGTTCGAACGAGTCTACCTGCCGGAGATAAGTGGGTGAAATCCCGATTGAACCTCAGACTCTATCGCTCCGCCTCATTCTTCGCTCACTATTACATCTTCTTCGTTTTCTTTTCTTTCGCGCTGAACCCTCCCCAGATAATGGCGCGTTTCAATTTTTTTTCATCTTTGACATTTTTCTTATCCTCCTTGATTATTTCGATCAACTTTCTCATGGAAATATCCATCGCAAAGAAAGAATTAAGATAAGCGAACTCAGAATTGAAGTTCTCCCGAAATGATTTTTAGGCGTTGTTTTTACCCGAGTAGAAATCTTGCTCCGGCTGCAATAAAGACCTGATCAAGCATCCTGATTTCATTATCCGGCCTTGATCAGGATTTTTGATCAAGCCCTGATCATTTTTGAAACGCAATCGCTGATTTCGGCCTGATCAGGGTAAAAGATCAAGGTCCGATCGGGGTACAAAATCAAGGCCTGATCAGGGTAAAAACATCAAGGCCTGATCGGGTTACAAAATCGAGGCCTGATCAGCGTAAAAAATCAAGGCTCGATCAGAGTAAATAACCAAGGCCTGATCAGTGCTTCATTTTTTAAAGATTTCATCAAAGTGAAAAACCGTGACTTCTCAGAATGATGACATGAGCCCTGCTCAGGAGTTCCTATTTATTCGTGAAATAAAAAGTACCACGAATATTCAAAATAGAAAAAGACACGAAATTATAAATAATGCCTTGAATACAGTAAAAATTAAATTGAATGAAAATTAAATAAAATTATAATTAAATTAAATTAAATTAAATTATAATTAAATTAAATTAAAATTGAATAAAGTAAAAATTAAATTAAAAAATTAATATTTGGTTGGCTCGCGCGGTCCGGTCTCACCCGCACCGATGAATGTGATGCTATCGGTGCAGGTTAGCCCGGACAGCGTAGGCTAACCGGTGAATATGATGCCATCGGTGCAGGTTAGCCCGGAGAGCGTAGGCCAACCGAAAAATGGTAAGTCGACTGCGTAATTCAGTCCGGTGAATGTGATGCCATCGGTGCAGGTTAGTCTGTACAGCATAGGCCAACCAAATAATGGTAAGTGTACACTGTAGTACATTTCACTAAATTGTACTACGGTGTCCATTTACCATTCTTTTTTTTTAATTTCCTTACTTACCATGACCGTTTTTATTTCCGAAAAGTCAAAAAGGCGTCGCAAGCTCACAAAAAGACATGCGCAGTGTACGGAGAGAATGCCGTAAGCGAAAGTGTGTGTCGGAAGTGGTTGCGAAATTTCGTTGTGGAAATTTTTATCTCCAAGATGTTCTTCGCTCCGGTCGATCAGCCACTACTAATGTCGATGAAATCAAGACTTTTATCGACTCTGACCGGCATTTGACGATTACAGAGATTGGCCATAACTTCAACATTGACCGATCAACTGTTTCGCGGCATTTTTGGAAGCTTGGGATGGTCAACCAGCTTGCTCTTTGGATGCCTTACGAACTGAGCGAAAAGAATTTAATGGACCGAGTTTCAGCTTGCGATTTTCTGCTCAAACGCCATCGAAACGAATCATTTTTGAAGTGTATGATTACTGGCGATGAAAAGTGGATTGTCTACAACAATGTCAGTCAAAAAAGATCATGGTCGAAGCGCAGAGCGGGTGCTTAGATGGTCGCAAAGGCTGGATTCACTCGAAGAAGGTCATGCTCTGTGTCTGGTGGGATTGAAAAGGAATCGTCTATTATGAGCTGCTGCCAGCCAACGAAACGATCGATTCGACCAAGTTCTGCTTGTTCGAATTAGATACAACTGGCCAAATTATGGGGTCTTCTCACTTGAAACTCTAAAAAGGCTATTTTCATGAATTTTTTTGATATGTTTATATTATAGATATTGATATAAAAGTTGTTGCAAATTTACAAGTTACAAATTGATAAATACACTTTCGAAATACATTTAAAAAAATTATTTATTTGAGTCACTATTTATAGACGAAAATGGTAGTTGAAAAAATGTCCTAACAGTCGTAGGTCTGCGCTGTTGATGAAATCTCGGAGATGGATGATCCGAAACAAAAAAATCAAACGGTTTTAGATTCAGTATGTTAACGGCTATAGCGCATATCATACGATTTTTGATATATGCAAAAATAAAATGACGGACGTTTTTCGAAAAGAACTAAAAAAACGTGTTTTCTCTCACCGTTTTTGGCAAAAAAAAGTAAATATCAACAATGTAAAAAATCTTTGATGTGCGCTATAGCTTTAGTTGTAAAGAATATGTGGTTAAAATTTCATAAGGATCGGTTCAGTATAGTTTCGCAGAATTTGTCAACAAGCCGTCTAAAAATGTTGTTTCGAGAAAAACGTCTTTACAGTTCGTTTGGGTTACATAAATACATAATTTAAAAAAAATGTATTTCGAAAGTTTATTTATTAAGTGTAACAACTATTATATCAATAGCTATAATATTAACCTATTAACAAAACTCATGAAAATAGCCTTTCTTTCAGCGTCTAATGTGAGAAGACCCCTTAAAGCGAGCAACGATCAGAAGCGGTCCGTATCGGAAAATAGGAAGGACGTTGTGTTCCTCTAGGGCAACCCATAGACCACACGTTTCCCTGGTGACCCGAAGAAAGTTATTGCAGCTTAGGTGGGGTGTTTCAGTGCATCCACCGTATAAATATATAATAAAATCCTAATTTTCTGGCCGTCCGCAAATACCACTTGGAATACTTCTTTGCCCGGAGGACTTCCATGAAAAGAGGATAGTGAAACTCGTGGAGAAATGGCAGGAAGTCATAAAACAAGATGGAACATATTTAGCTGATTAAAATCGCTTGTTCAGATAAACATTTTACGTTTGAAATTTACTTCATTTTCGCTAAGAAATTATGCATCAATCCGACACTTCTAACGAATTAACTGACAGGAGATGGGTGATGGGGCTCGGCTGGTGCGGCGTTGCATGGCCGACAGCGTTGGCCCGGAACCAGGACCTGGAAAGGTGACCACTATATCACTGACTTGTTCGTCAACTACTGAGTGAGAATCGGTTTTATTGAGACCCTGATGGTAGCACAGCTCAAAACCCCGTAAATAATAGTTGCATCGGTACAGGTTTTTGGGAGTTTCCCTCTGCCCTTCTGCAAGGGGGATAATGTTCGATGTCGGAAAAATAGCGACTGTGGCTGATGGGAACTAATAATAGTGGATTGACAAGTGTGGGCAAGAGCGGAAAGGGTGCGTCCGTTGAAGTCCTGAAAAGGGATTACGAAGGAACGTCGCAAAAAATACTTGAAACAAATAATGATAACTAACCGATCCCTGTGTTAAAATGCTCGTAGGAAGTGTCCGGATACGTGCATGTTTACATTGAACGTTCATCAAAGTGACGAATAGGAAATCATTTGAACCGCAGTCTTTTTATTTCATAGGATATAAATGAATTATAAATCGACCCAATATTTTTCAATAAATTTTCTTATTTAAGAAGCAGCAATTCGATAAACCCGAACAGCCGCAAATCGATCAAAGGATAACTTTCCGAATAATGTAACATTCGTTATTTTGAGAATTCATAATTCTGTCGCTTCGGAATCTTTAGCGTTCTACATGTTATCATTCGAAATTTTGACCTTACTCGTAAGGGGTGGTTTTACCCCTCGAAGCCCCTTCTCCGGCGAGAAAAAAAATACATATCTAATAGTTTTTAATGCTTCCTAAAATAAGTTTCTGATGCTTGATGTTCATCCCTCAAGGGATGAACCACCCCTTTATTTTTCTTCTTTCACCGTACATTTAGAAGGGGTGCATCAAATTGAACATAACAAGTAATACTTTAGAGAAGGGACAAAATTAAAGTTCACGTATTTTTGCGTTTTCGCGCGATAGCAAGCTTAAGGGGGTATTCAGGGGGTATAAATACATCCATATGGACTTAAACAAAGATTTAAATTTGAAATTATTTCCCCATCTCGGTCAAAGATGAGTCGCTTCACTGGATCATCGATGTTTTTTCTGCTTCGATTTGGAACTCTATTTTGCGCCGATTCTCTCCGTTGTCGTTTTCGCTATAAAATGCCGTTCGACTTATGGAGGTCCGATGATTTTTGGGCTTTTGGCAGAATTTGAAAGATGGATCATCAATTTGCACCAACCCGTGTAGAAATTTGAGGCGGGAAATGGTACTGCCCCCGATCTGCCTTCCCTAGATAATATCCGAATCTGGCCAGGTCTTCCACCCTGGAATAGGTTCGCAATGTAACGGCTCTAAGGCTAGGTCCCGATTCACCGTTCCCTTTCTGGGGAACTGATCAGGAACGGGCCGGAGAACAAGCGGTAAATGGCTCGGAAAGTTGGAGGGAATAGGTCGGAAAATAACCAGAAACAGATGAGGAAATTAGAAATGACGTTTCAGCATTTTTGGAATCCTTGAGGAAGTAAAATCGGGAGTGTATTCAATTTAGTATTTCGGCAACATATTTTTGATTAGTTATCTACTTGCTAAGGTAGTACATGAGTGTATACACACGGTTGCTTGCATTTCCTGATGAACAAAGAGACAGATAAACGTACACAGATTACTATCCGAGCGAAACAGGCCTGCAGTGCAAAGGGCTATTTCGCAAGTACCGAAAAATCATATGCGTAAGTGCACGCTGTAAGCATAGCACTTCTGTACGTCGTACAACTCACAGGAGAAACTTTTATCCTCGTACGATGGTACCTAGCTTACGCACAGCACTTCGCTTGTAGCCAGCCGGCGGATTTTTGGCGAAATACATTCAGGTAACGTCTTCCCGGTCAGGACATTGATATTTACCGACATGGCGACAAGGCGTTCAAAAACCACGAATTACCTACTTTACTTTTTTGCCCCATAAAATAATTTGGCTATTCTTAATGCTCAAATCATTAGTTATCGTAATCCCAGTATTTATGATTGTTATCCTTGTCGATTACCATTGATGAAATGAAAGCTTTCAATGATGAATAGAATTACAACAGATGTATAAGTTTCATCCCAAGCAATTATAAATATCTTTGATGAACTGAAAAGCAAAGTAGCTTTTCTTTAGTTCTTAACGACAGGCTCCATTTTTCAGAACATCTCAATATTCTGGCCGGGTAGACATTACGTGAAGATGTAGTTGCTTGCAATGTATCCCGATCAGAAGATTGTAATTTTTAAACATAGAGGATAAGCTGTGAAAACAATTTTGCGATCTAGCCGGTTTGTTCCATGGGAGAGCCCGGCCAGGTGAACCAGACAAGGCAAGTCTGGTCAGAGCTCGACACAAAGTAGGGAATGTCCGGTCACATTTCTGCATGGGACGTTTTCCACACACTCCCCTTTGCCTCTTTCTGCCTATTTTTCGAGGGGATTTTCCGGGAAAACTAATTGTGGTGTCGGGATGAATCAAGCATCCTTCATGTCTACCAAAATCCTTTCCGAAACCCGAAAGAAATTTGTATCACTCAAATAGACCCGACGTTCCGGTTTTTTGATATTTCAGGACTGCCGATTTTAGAAAAATGGCCAAAAGAGAGTCTAAAAACAATTCGACTTTTACCTCATTACAAGCGTCTATTCGATAAAAAAATTCCCTCCATCACAAGTACCACGGATTTGTTTTGTCGAAAGCTCAAAATTACGCCGGCTAAACGTGTAAAACGTGTTTCCATACATATTCGACATTTTTCTATAGACATTGGGGTTTTGGAACAAACGAACGGCGAATTCGTATTCAGGCGGTAAAAATATGTCGATCGGGACTTACCAAAAACGATAAGAAATCCACACTTGTTTCGCATCTCGGCTAAAAATAAGTCTCTTCACTCAATCGCCGCTCATTTCCACTTCGTTTCGATTTCGAACCCCGTTTTTCCGCGCACTCTCTTCGCAATCGTTTTCTCTAAAAACGACCGCTCAATTCGTCGAGCTAAGATTATTTTTCGATTGTAGGCAGAATTTCTAAGTGGAACGATCGGTTTTTGTCAATTTTTTCACAATGTCAACATCAATGTGGAGTTTTCAGAAATATTTTAATTGTCATACACATTTTAAATACAGAAAAAGAAACGGCTATAAGGTACTTCGAGAAACGGGTCACTTATCCCCTTAAGCTTGCTATCTAGCAAAAATGGAAAAATACAAAAATTCTAATTTTATACCCATTTCAAAGTGTTACTCGTCTAATTCAATTTAATGCACCCCTTTCAAATGTGGCGTGAGAGGAAGACAAACAGGAGTGGTTCATCTCTTAATTCGTTTTAAAATGTACTTATAGTGGATTTATAATCGTTTTGCATAAGGAAAATGTCTGGTTTTGTTTCACTGATATGGGCGGACTGCTTGCGGGTGATACTTCAAAATTAATCCTTGTCATGCTTCACTTCAAGGGAGTGCTATCACCCCTTGTAACAATTTTTCCGCCTATGAAAAAAATGTACGTGCGTAATAGTGTTCATCGCTCTACTATATACATGAGTATTGACAGGAATAGCTGGCGAAAAGTAATATTTTTGCTGGCACGACGCACGACAGTCACGGATTTTTATCTTTCATTTTTAATTCCCACAATTTCATATTCCCAAAAATTAGGAAATTGAAAATGCAGTTATTAAACGGGGGAAAAAGAAAAAAAAAATATGTTTAGGAAAACCGGAAACCAGGGGGTAAAGGACGCAGCCCTCTGGCGTTAGAAAATGAAAACTAGAAACAAGAAAATGTATGTAGTGCTCAAATTTTTATCTAACGCTTATTATTACTACTAAAATATGATTATATTTTTGTTATTCCTATCATAAAAAAAAAGTTCGCGTCTGCACTTTCAAAAATATGATCTATTACACATTGTATAAAATCGCAAAATATATAAAAACAACCACTCCCTAGAAAAATGTTTGTTTTTTAAAGGCCTTATTCGAATAAAGCTTCGTATAAGAAATATTTCCTTCATAGCACAATAAAATATACTCGTTCATTTTGACAAAATCCATTTCCTTGCGAGTGACACTGAGAATATCGATGATTCATAGGTTTAGAAATCAGCCGCAAGGCTCCGGTTAGAGACGCAATTAAGTGTAGCTGGATGGAAGTTACGAGATTCAGGCTGACTGTTGCGATTTAGTTCTCATTTGTAGGTAGGCAATACAACGGTTGAATGGGTTCTGTTCAGCTCGTCGTGCCAAAACCGCAGGTAGCCGAGGGATAAAGATAAAGCTCCACAGAGCATGGCCTCAACATGGCCGGTGAAGGGGGGAAGGGCTAAAAGCTGCCGCAGATTTGGTACAATGCATATACCTTTATCACATATGCCGAGCCAGGGCTAAAGTTTTTTCGTCATTTTCTCTTGACTAATAAATGGAGCTTTTATATGCGATGACTAAACAGCTTCTGGTTCCAAAGATCAATTAATTTATTTGTGTTTTCTCTGTACCTTGAGGGAAATTTGATTCGCTATTATAATATTATATGTTCGAATGATCTGAATCTCTTCCTGGGCTATATGTCGAATTAACCATACGCATGCACTCTCAGCCGGATCGGTGTGGATTTCACAATTTCATCGAGATGAAATAATTTAGCATATATATATTTTTTTTTTTTTATTCCTCTGATCTAAAATGTCTGTTTTGAAACATTTTTCCGGCACTATAGTAGACAACTTACCGAGAAAAAACATTCTACAAATAATTGAAATTTTATTAAAAAATATTGAAACGTGGCTGTCTTTAAGCAGACTAACAAATTCTGTAATGCGTATAAAGACATTGATGATTTTAAGTTTGGATATTTTATTTAAAAATAATTAATATACCTAACCCGATCAGTGTAGGGGGGGGGGGTCAGTTTGACCTACATTTTTATTGAGGGGTCTTCGCAGCTTAGATGCGAAAAAGCCTATTTTCATGAATTTTGTTGATAGGTTTATATTATAGGTATTGATATAAAATTTGTTACCCTTAATAGATACACTTTCGAAATATATTTGAAAAGATTATTTTTTACGACACTATTTACGAAAATGGTAGTCAAAAAAATGTCCCGAAAAATTATAGGTCTGCGCTGTTCATGAAGTCTCGGAGATGGATCATCTGAACCAAAACAATCAAACCGTTTTAAATTCAGTATGTTAATGACTATAGCGCATATCACAGGATTTTTGATATATGCAAAAATAACAAAATGGCGGAAACATTTCGAGAAAAAAAAGAACGTGTTTTTCACCGTTTTTGGCAAAAAAAGTAAATACCAAAATTGAAAAAAACCTTGATGTGCGCTACAGCTATAGTTGTAACTAATATACGGTTGAAATTTCATAAGAATCGGTGCAGTAGTTTCGAAAATTTGATCAACAAGTCGTCAAAAAACGTTGTTTCGAGAAAATCGCGTTTAAATTTTGTTTAGGTTACCCAAATACATAGAATATTTTTTTAATGTATTTCGAAAGTGTATTCATTAAGGGTAACAACTTTTATATCAATATCTGTAATATAAACCTATCCAAAAATTTAATGAAAATAGTCTTTGTCAGCGTCTAAAGTGAAAAGACCCCTTAAAAAGCGCTACACTGATCGGGTTAATTCCACCGATGATCTCACATTTTTGATATAGTTGATCGTTTTTCGATTCTCGTTGCGTCGATAAATGTCGAGAAGTTGTAAAATGCGATTGTTATTAAACTTTTGTTACAGAGATGACGGCCGAAAAAAGCTTAAGAAAATGAAAAAAATATTATTCACAGTCGAAGTAAGACATGCATGACTGAAATTAATCCGTTTCGCGGGGTGGCACGTTTGCTCCTTCTTCTAGCCGGGCGGTGTACGTGACTACGGTCACAGGTACCCAATTTTGGGTTAGTTGTACGCGTTCGATAATTTGGATAATCTGGAGAGGTTTTTTATTATCAATCTTCGCAAAGGACAAGACAAAGCGCAGGGGCGCCACTATCACAGCATTATCGACGCTTCGGCTTCGATGAACTCGTTAAAATGAATCACGCGTACAACTCGTGTGGTACTAGAGAATCGGTCGACTGAAATTATTCCATTGGGTTGTACGGAAAGTTCGTGCCGATTTATCATTGTGCTACCTATCGGAAATCGGCACGAACAAAACGGACAGCCCAATCGATCCCTCCTTCTTGTGCAACATACGACTGTGGGCTATGCGTAGTTGTAATAGTCGAAAAAAGCGCATTGTTGGAATTTTTCTAGAAAATCGTAATGATAAATTTATACAACAATTTGGTAGTGGAAGATAGGATATTTGGAATACTGTTGGGAATTTGGAATGGCAGGGTTTCACGAAAACTAGTAGCTCCATCTCCCAGACCAGAGCTCGAATTTGCCCTTCACAATTCGACCGGAGCTCGAATTTGCCATTCACAATTCGACCAGAGCTCGAATGGTGAAGGACGGTTTTTGGAAACATTCGAGGTACAGGTTTAATCAGTTCAAATTGCTAAATTTTCGCATAATTATGGTGTTTAGCTTCGTGTGTACTGTAAAATGGACCATAGACTTTGTACATTGCTTTGATTTCAAAGATTTGTGTATATCTGAAAATCAAAAAAATTGAGGTTATGCCCGACTTCGTCTTGTTGCCGATTCGAAATACCCGATCTGCTGATAATTTGTAATATTCCAAATTACCATTAGTTTTGTAACTAGTTGTAGATGTAACTAGATCTACGTCCACCTGACTAATATAAAAAAGGGAAAGTCATATGACTTTAAGGGAAATTTAAAAAAGACACGCAAAAGAAAACACTACAAATAGAGGAAAAGGTAAACAGACAAAGACTACAAAAGAAATGGAGTCGGCTATGATAAAGTAGGATAAAACAATATAGGAAAACAAACGATAAAAACACGAAGAAACGAAGACTTTTTGGAAGCGATGATGATGACACTGGACGTATAACAGTCGTCAGTCAAATACGTCAGAAGAACTAGAAACTTCATTTGGTGGAAGACCCCCTGCAGCTGATGCAGAGTGTATTGTCTGTAAAGAAAGTTTAATGATGACAGGGGGGGGGGAGAATGGGTGCAGTGTTTTGTGTGAGATTTGGGTGCACGGTGAATGTGCCGGTTATGAGAGTGAACTCTAAGTTTGTGATTTGTGCAAATAACCCATTTATTTAATTGTTAAAAATGATTAAAGACTGATTAAGGCTGATTATAGGAACGATCATAAGTCTTACATTTTCTTTTAAAACAATGGCATAATAATAATAGCCCACATAACTAAGTTAATCATGGTGAATATATATTGGAATACTCCTATTTCAAAATGCCTGCACCCCGTCTCGAAAACGGAATTGTGCAATTTTGTGTCCAAATGAAAATTGTAACCAGTAGCGATGGTTAGTTATTTTTCATAGCTTGCAGATTGATAGTATATGAATATTGCTTCAACTTCATGAAGGTTTTATTTGTTTACACCTTATAGAAAAAAAGTCGCAGGCCTAATACAAAATGCTATTCCAAATTACTTTCCTTTCCTCGATTTGAAAAAGTATCATCTGAACAACTGTGTAATTTTGATGTGTAAGAATATTTAATAAGAATCGATTTACAGCTAATGGCCAGGAAGCATCTCTCGGAAACCTCTTTTGCTGACTTTTGCTGATTGTCTTGGTGACCAATGCCTTTCTGAACCAGGTTATCGAATATAAAAAAATCAAACAGATTTCGTTACTATATTAGTGTATCCTATGATTAAAAGGAGTTTCCAAAATATCAAATTGAAATCAAAATAGCGCGTGTTCAAAGTGTTTTGATTTTTGTAAAAATGGCAAATTTCCGTTTATCAAATTTAAAGTATATATCGAAAAAAAATCTTCGTTGAGATACTATATTTTAACATCTATAAAAAACCCTAAAAAATTTCAGATAGATCGATGCAGTGGTTTTGAGATATTTTGATCACCGACATTCAAAACGTACTCCCGTTTAAACTTTCGAACGACGCTCCGAGCGTTCTGACAGGCGACAGCATGACACGTTTTGACAGGCGACAACATGACAGCCTATGAATTTGTCAATTTTGATTAGATTACCTTGAAATTTTCAGGAAACATGCAAAAAATGACAATCTCAAAATGTGTTGTTGTGAAAAAAGCAATTTTTGGAATATTGCAACTAGGCATAACCCCTTAACAGCATAAAAAAATATCCACTGAGAGAAATTGTTTCTTTGAATAAGATGACAGTTTGTTTGTATCTCAGCCTACTAGACTTTTTCTCGATATTCAATGAAATCATATATTATACTATATAGGGCGAGGTACATAAAGTGTTACAGAGCAATGCCACTCAAACTATTGATCATATCCAAAAATGTTTCAGACAAAAGTTTCAGTGCTGGAGAAGGCCGTCATACTGGACCACCCTATTTTTTTACCGGTGGAGGCGCTGCAGCTACGTCAAAGTCAACTCCACTTTTTTAAATGGAACCGTGTATTTTTTTTTCGATGACATTATTACCAATTTTAAGATGAATTCAGCGACCTACAACACAAGGTCATTCGCAAAAATACATGGTTGCATTAAAAAAAAGTGGAGTTGACCTTGACGTAGCTTCAGCGGTTCCACCGATAAAAAAATTGGGTGGTCCAGTATGACGGCCTTCTGGAACACTGAAACTTTTTTCTGAAACATTTTGGGATATGATCAATAGTTTGAGTGCTATTGCTCTGTAAGACTTTAGGTGCCTCACCCTGTATATTACATGCACTTGAATTTTGCAGCCGCTCACAACCGATTATGTGAAAAACAAATTTTTGACTTGCGAAAAGTTCTATGCAAGTTAAGGATGTTGAGTCCCCAATCGCAAATGATAATAAAATTCCGAAAATTTGGTACGTTTTTGTATGAAGTATTTCAGAGGTTGTGTAAAAATTTCACGACAATTAGGAAGCTCGTCATTGAACAATTAACATTCACAAATTAAATGTTGTCTTATGGAAACTGATGTAACATTGCAAGAAGTTTTTTTTTTGACCTCTCAATTTTGTGATATCCGCAATATACTGAAAGCAACGGAAACAAAACGAAGTTTATTGATAAATTTTTTTAATAACGAGCTTCCTAATCGTCGTGAAATTTTAACACGACCTCTTAAATACTTCATACAAATACATACCAAATTTTCTTATCGTTTTTAATTTCAACCCTTAAGGAGGTTGAAGTAATGATGATAGAATTCTGAAAATTTGGTATGTTCTTACATGAAGTATTCAGGAGGTCGTGTCAAAAGTTCATGACGATTAAGAAGCTATTTATTGAACAATTAACATTAACATGTTTCATAGGGACTCAACATCCTTAACTGACTTTTTCATCTACCGCAATGAAATTTATATTTAACTTGAGCGAATATTTTGTTTGGAAAAGAAAATGATACTGCTTTTGATCAAAAGCACGAGAGTATATTTCTAATAAAAATTACGAGAAACATCTATGCTGGATAGCATGTTACTCGCATCCGGTAACAAATATTCCAAATGTCTATTTTTTCTCACTGATTTTAACAAATTATTTGTTTCATTGCGTGGCATGTTATCTCGTCGTATATAAACGCGAATTTAGGTGAAAGATAGAGAATAAATTTCCACGCCAAATCTTGACGCCTAAAGTTTCGTCTATAACGTTACGAGGGGAAGAAAAGACGAAGTGTCTATAGAGGGAAAAAGTCTGACGAGGCGCTTTCTTCTGTTAGCTTAACGTTTGACGGGGTGAGACGAGACTGTCGACGAATTCGATTACCTAATTAATCGATTTTCGTCAAATTCGAAGTCCATGCGGACCTGAAGGACGCGGACAATCGAGTTACAGCCCCTCCTCTCGCTCCTTGGACGTAGTCACTCGCGAAGTTTCAGGTAAATCGATAAGGACGTGTACATCGCGAAGGGAAGGGTACAATGTCGTCCCGATGGAGTAGTTTGGGGTGGTACTCAGAGATTTACGAGTAAAGACGATCTCGCGATGTTTCGAGAACAAATATGGAACAACTCGCGGTTCGCGTTCGCTAAAGTCACTTCATAAATTATATGAACGTTATATGAAATTATACTAATACACGCGATGGTAAAAAAAAAATACCATCATTCCGTAGTCGCAGGATTTTTTGTTTGGGTTGGTTTGGATCTCCAAACGCGAAAAACTGCTTGAAGAGTGTTACATTTTTTAAAAATTATTTGGCCAAATCATTTTTCTGTACCGTATTACCGTTTTTTAAATTTTTATCTATCTCTAATAACATTTATCTAGAAACTTAATTATCATGCCTAGCCAATAGTGGTTTTTGCGTTTATGTTAATATCCATATCAAATTTAACGTTTTTCAAATTTTCATTTTCGTTTATAACTTTTATTCGTATGCCCTGTTGGTTTTTACGACCCCATCCCTTTCACTTTCAGCCCACACTTGTCACGCCGCTACTACCAGTTTTTCGAGACTTCTCAGAGTATTGCCCACGGCCAGCCTCCACCGACGCAGTCCAGTATCGCATTTGCACGAAGGCACAGGGAAACTGCCATAAACCTGCGCATAAACAGCTGGCATTATTTCACAGAGTTTCAGTCGTGTTACAATGGAGACTCATTGTCAGTAGAACTGTCTCACGCTCAGTAGTCGGTGTGCGCCAAAGTATAGTCACCCATTCAAGTATAGGGTATTTCAAGTGTGAACGAAAGCGTCTACAACTATATATTCTCGTTTGTCATAGTTAATTGCAAATTTTCAAATGGTTATGCTACTTTAAAAGAGAACAAATGAACTTTTTTTCGGACTATGACTTTAGTTTTTTTTCGCAAGTTTTAAGCGAGTCTTCCTCATATTTATATCAATTGGCAGTTTAATCCACAACTTGCCCGGTGTTATTACACTAGTATTCTTACATTTAGGAACAACACACCAATGATAGGGATTGTAACTCACTTTTAACCTAAAAAAATTACGTATTCACAATTCGCGCAGCGTCGATGTTTAGTATGCAAGTGACGTCACTCACCGAAGCAGCATGGCGGCTAGCGTTTTTGCGGGGAAATTTGAAATGTAAAATTTAAATGCATTTTCATGGCACTCGTCGATTTCACAAAATAGACATCAAAATTCTAGCAGTTTATCACCACCAAAGGATCAAATTGAGACACCTCTCAAAAAAAGGTGTAATACCCTATTGACTGAGGACAATGCTGTTCAACATTGAAGATCACTGAAGTTACACATCTACCACGTGTCCACCGTTGTCGGTCATTTCTCATATATCATGTCTTTAACTTGTTCTGTGGTTTTATTAAATTTAGTATAATAAAAATAAAGTGGCAGAGTACTATTTCCTGTAATGATTTTAATCATACTAAAACAAAGTGGTAAAAATGCAATTGATCATTTTATTATAATTGTATTAGAATTTCGGATGCGATAGGACAATTTAAACTAATATGTGAAATATTGGACGAGTATATCAATACACATTACGCTTAGCATCACGATAGGAGCATGCGGGGGTCAAATGGACCCCACGCCCATTTCAGGGTACGCTCCTCAAATAGTAAACGGCTTTTTCGGGTTCGAACGAATACGAATAAGTCTTTATCCATATTACTTGCAAAAAACCTTTTACTGAATTATCCTTAACTTGACCTATTTCCGAATCTCCAGAATGTTAGAATTTTTTTCTGGTAGTACATTATGTCTACTTCACAACCCCGTTTGTTTTTTCCAATCGGTTGATTATAGAACAAAAGAGATTTTTTGTTTAAATTAAGTAATTTTTGCATATTTTTTACATATTTTTTTCGTTTAATGTACTTTTTCACGACTTTCGGTTTTTGAAAATTGACATTAGCACACACCATCTCTTCTTTATTAAAAAACGAAGAGATTCTTCCTATGTAAAACCCAATTTCTTTTTATAGGAAGCGATCTAAACCAAGAAGACGCGTGGGGGTCACACAGACCCCACCTGCTCCGGAGAAGGCACCAGAAATAAGATGCCTCGTCTAATGTTAATAATACGTATACGAGAAAATGAACAGTGAAACACTATTCTACATTGTATTTATATATTTATATTAATAATAATAATGATAATAATAAATGTTTATTGTGTATTTTCGTAATAACTATATCTTTACAATTGCATTACCTTAGGGTGATTTATTTAAATTATTCTTTCTAACTTTCCTCTTGAATCAAACTATCTGTGCAGTATGGAACTATTGCTCGTTGTTAACTTCCTAGTTCTTCGATTGGATTAATTTTCCGTGCTATCCTACAGTTTCCTTCAAGCTGGATGACTTCATACGTCCCAACGGAACTCTGAATTAATCACCAAGGAACAGCGTGATACTGGCTGTATTCATGCCCGAATTTATTCTCCTTATTCCAGAATATGCTACATAAAACTCTAATTGTAAGATGTCGAAATCACTGTTTTTGTGATCATACGCAGCTTCCCAATTCGCATTTTCTTGTCTTCTTTTTTGCTAATTTTCTCGCTTTTGTACCAAACTCTTCCACTCACAAGCACATGAAGAAATATTCGAATTATATACATCGGGAATTTTGATTTTGGAGACATTGGATTTCGAGAACCATCCTTATCGGCTCCGTGCAAAGAATAGGGTGGGAATAATAAAATCGAACGCAGCGCCCGCAGTGGACAAAAATTGCAATAAACCCGGCTATGCCGAATCTGTATGAACGTAGTACGAGACTTTTGCATATTATTCAAAAATATTGGTTTATTAATAATGAACCATGACAGTTGCTGAGCAAAATTTGCAAAAATAACGGAAGGTATAGTAAATTCAAATTTTAACGATACCCGACGGTAAACTGGAAGTTAGAATAACGCGACAAATGGGTAACTGCAGTTTTGCCTTCAAAGAAGTTTTGTAAGGGGTGAAAAGAAATAGAGGTTTGCCTTATGACACAGGTTTCAATTATAGAACTTGGGCCATGTTTTGTCCTCAACTCTTTTACGTCCCTGAGGTGTTCAGCAGATACCAACAGATTTCCCTTGAATTGAGTTTGAGGTTGAAAATTAATATTATGAAACAGGGTCTCGAAGCTAGTCTTCAAAATTATCCTCATTTTGCTCTGAAAACAATATTTTATTTAGTATTTATATTATAAAGTGGTGCACCAACAATATAGTTTTTGTTAAATTTTAATGAAAGCAATTGTATGGCTTCTTTTTCTTCGTCTTATAACAAAATTACAAGTAAACAAAATTCTCACTCTAGACGCTAAAAATGGCTGTTTTCATGAATTTTTTTGATAGGTTGATATCATATATATTGATATAAAAGTCGTTATATTTAATAAATATACTTTCGAAATATATTGAAAAATGTATTTATTTATTTAAGTCACTATTTACGGATGAAAATGGTAGTTAAAAAATGTCTTAAAAAATGGTAGGTCTGCGCTGATGATGCAATCTCGGGGATGGATCATCCGAAACAACAAAATCAAACGGTTTTAGATTCAGTATGTTAATGGCTATAGCGCATATCATACGATTTATTATATATGCAAAAATAACAAAATGGCGGGCATTTTTCGAAAAAACAAAAATAAGGTTGTTCCCACCGTCTTTGTCGAAAAAAATTGTAAATATCAAAATTTAAAAGAATCTTTGATATGCGCTATAGTTATAATTGTAAACAATATGTGGTTAAAATTTCATAAGGATGGGTTCAATAGTTTCGAAGATTTTATCAACAAGCTGTCTTTATCAACATAGTTTTCTATGCAATAAAAAATCGTATTTCTGAAATTTGAAGCACAACCCAACATGGGTCATACGTCCGGTCGGTCAAAATCCCAGGGCCAAGTTTCCTTCCAGGCGGGTCACATTTCAGGCAAACGAAGAGAACGACACTGTTCGTCGCTGAACAGAGAGGAAGGTGTTACTTTTTTTCTCGAAATTCTAGACGTCGCAGAGAACACTGGAAATGTAAAAGCCAGCTATCTCTCTCGCACTCATGGCCGCTCGGCCCGTACGAGCCTGCTGCTTATTATATAGATATAAGAGTTTCAAAATGAATTTTCCTTATATATATATATATATATATATATATATATGAGGCATTCACGCCATTTCGCTCGACCGTGATCCTGGCCATTTTTAATTAAAAATTTTTTTTTATAAAATAGCACGCTATGTAAGCAGTATGTTCACAAATTTTTAAATTTTTGTCGCATATATTTCAGAAGTTACAATTTTTCGAAAAATCTGGATTTCAGAAAGTTCGGAAACGTCCTAACGCCGATATCTCTTAAGTTAATCGATATATCGAAAAATGTCTATAGATCGATTTTTCATATTACTTCACATTTTCATTAAAAAAAGGAAAATGTTTAAAATCATCGTTGTCAACATTTTTAGAGCATGTAAAGTGAAAACTATTTTTTTGAAAGATGATTGCCATTTTTTTTTTTCACAAATTCTCTAAAATAATATGATGAATTATATGAATTTTAATGCTAGTCCCATTGTGGGCCAATTTTTCCTTGTATTTTTTTAAAAATAAATTCCATTTTTTTTCACGAAAATTTCGAGTGTTTCGTATGAATCATATTTATCGTATTCGCAATATTTTTTTTATGTTTGTGTACCATGGCTAAGAAAAATCACGCCTACACTTGGCAAGCGTACATCCCAAGGTTGAAACATTACATTGTTTGAAATATAAACATGGAAGTGTTATTGTCTCCTTCTACCAAGGAGCGAGGCTCGTGAAACCAAAGTTTTTTGAAACAGTTTGTAAAAGCAGCCAGAAGCAACAGTGTCTCTTCACCTGCTAAAAAGTGCGAAAGTAAAAGAATAATCTGCTCCAATTTATCGTTTTTTGTCATTGCTATGGCATTGAACGTGCATTTTGATCGGTGTCGCGATCCTTTTGACGCAAAAAATCATGCGAAGAAATGGCATCTGAAGCAATACAAAATAAATTGAATTTACACGGTAATTATTACTTGTGTAAACAGTGTCGAACAAAATCATAAATTTTGCCGGAGAAATCAAACGAAGATTGCAGTGCAAGGTCCAAGAGCAAAGACCCGCAAGATGACAACGATTTCTCAAATTGCTTAGGTATAATGAATTTTTTGTTACAACTTACTTTTTTGATGCATTAAACACTCCTTAGTTTTGATCCCTTTTTGTTACATTTTTGGTGGAATAAATATTCATTCCTTTTTCAGAAATGCTTTCTTCTTGCAAAGAAGCAATTTTATCTCAACAGAACACTTCTTCCCATGAAAGCACAGTTACCTGTTGTAAATGATGCTTTACAGCTATTAAACGACTCGCCAATTCCGTCGAAAAAGTTAAAAAGTGAACACTACTTACGTGAAAAAGTTGATAAGATTTGTTATAATTTGGAGAGTACATTGCAAATTGCTCCGTGTCATGAATCAACAATCTATGAGGGTCGAAATGATTTTGACGGATTAATTGAAAATTTAAACATCAAGTACGCAGACAAAAGTGCGACCAGTGCAGAAAAGTTCCAAATTTTAATATTGCTTCCGATGAACTATCTCTCAAGACAAACTCTCAAGATAACTTTCTCTTGAGAAAGTTATGGAATTCTTAGAATTCTATGGAATTAGAATTCTTTATCTTCATAAAGAAATATGTACTTAGTGTTTCATTCATATATTCTCCTATAATGCATAATTTTTAGTATTTCTTCTAGGAAAGTAATGGATAAATAATTCTTCAACATATTAGATCGGGCTACTAATTGTGAAATTATCACTATAATTACTAATTGTAAACAAGTACAATCACTATTACTTACGAGGATTATTAGTAATACAAATTATTAGTAATTCATACGAAACACTCGAAATTTGCGTGGAAAAAAATGGAATTTATTTAAAAAAAAAATACAAGGAAATATGGGCCCACAATGGGACTAGCGTTAAAATTCATATAACTCATCATATTATTTTAGAGAATTATTTGAAAAAAGGCCATCATCTAAAAAAAAATACTCTTCACTTTACATGCTGAAAAAATGTTGACAACGTTGATTTAATTTTGTTTTCCTTTTTTTTTATGAAAGTGTTAACTAATATGAAAACAATCGAACTATAGACATTTTTCGATGTATCGATTAATTTGAGAGATATCGGCATTAGAACGTTTCCGAATTTTCTGAAATGCAGATTTTTCGAAAAATTGTAACTTCTGAATTACATGATAAAAATTGAAAATGGTCAGGGTCATGGCCGGGCAAAATGGCGTGGAATGCCTCATATATATATATACACACACAAACACACTAGGGTGGCACAAATTAGAGCACATTTTTTTCCCTTTTTCCCACCATCTATTTATCTACTTAAAAGAAAAAAAGATTGTCGTGAAAGCTGCGAGCGGTCAAAAAATATTTAGAGGTCGCTCAAGGCTTCCAAACGTTCAAAGTTTTTCGTTCACTTCTTCCCCATGAATTTTACGCTTTATAATTTTTGAATTAAGCTCGTGTAACCTTCTAGCCGTCAATGGATATTTAGTGGTCGCATAAGAGCTTTGAAATTCCCAATGTTCGCCAAGTTTTTTTCACTCTTGTCACTCATAATATTATCGTTTTTCTTTAGAAACAGATTTTCCAAATTTTACCTCACACTACTAAGCGAAAAATTTAAATCTTTTTTCTCATAAAATAGATCTTTATAGCTTTTGTCCGCAAACAAAATTATAGGTTCCCCGTCTTATCGAGTTAGAAGTGAGAGGTGAATTAAAAAAATCCTTTTCTAAAGATAAAAAAGATGAGTTGTTTTGAAAATTTTACAGTGTTGAATTTATGAGTGACAAGAGAAAAAATCGCGACGATTGAAAATTTCGAAGCTCTTGAGCCACCACTAAATATTCATCAGTCGGCTAGAGCTTTCGCGAGCCGACTTTCAACAATTGTAAAGCGTGAACATTCATGGGTGAGAAGTGAACGAAAAAGATCGATTTTCTAATGAAAATTTGATTTTTTAGGAGGCTTTAGCCACCTTTAAATATTTTTTGACCGCTCGCAGCTTTGGCGACAATTTTTTTTCCCTCAAAGTAGATAATTGAGTAGTAAGAAAAAGTAAAAAAAATACAACTCAAATTTGTGCCACCTTAATATACACTCCATCCATCTGATGAGAGGATATTTGGAACTCGTTACACCAACCTATGTGAACTTCGCTACATCCATCACAGCCTTATCGGGTGGTTTTCAGAACAGCGCTTCAATTTCTCAAACCGCACTAGAGAATATCCTTGAAACGGTCTTCATATATTGTAAACATGTCCCCTATCTACACCGCCACGCCGAACAATTTTTTCACTTTTCTGAAACTATACGCTTCGGCTCTACCGACGCCTTTTTCCGGTCAAAAACACATTTTTTCATGAATTTTTATTTGCTCTCGGTACCCCCCCCCCCCCCCCAACACAGCATAGAGCGTAACATTAAAGCCCTAAGCTTGCATTATAAAAGTTTGTTTTTATTGTATCCTCGGAAGAATGAGTTCTCCATAAATATCTACCAGAAAGAACGATAATTCGTTGCGAATAACTTCGTTCATCGTGTGCCAGATATTTAAATCGCTTCTCCCACGAAGTTGCATTGAAAAAGTTAATGCGATGCGTTATTTTGCAACGAAACTATTTCAAAGGGTGTGTGGGGGGCAGTGCAGCATCTGTCCTATACACAAGTTTAGTGAGTGATACGCTTACGTTGATGGGACAGAGGAGTTATGCGGGCAGGATGCTGCGTCGGGGAAGATGGATCGAGCATGGAGTGTTGCTCCGACACGAAGCATCCACACGTGTACATATACTTACCGTCCGAGCGAATTGTGTATAGGAAGACGATCGATATTTATTTATAGCAGAGATTTGTGTATATAGGATCGCTCTCTCTCTACATTTCTCTCTCTATTTTATAAAAGAGAGAGAAAGAGAAAGAGAGAAGGGTAAGTCTACATAGAGGGGTGGCGTGTAGAAGTGTCATATGCACTGGTCCACCGGAATAAAGCGTTGGTGAAAGACTGTCCATATTCTTCGCTCATGACAATAAAATACAACAGAGTATTTCTCGAGTATACAACGGAAAACCGTATTTCGATATGAACGCACGAACGTTTTTATGCTTGAATTCGCATGCTTTCGCACGATCTGCCCGCCTAAAAAATTGAACATTCCAAACGAAAGTATGCGGGGATCCCTCGCGAGCGGAAATCAAGTTCAGAATCCTTTTAAACTCGGTGGGTATGATGGACGTTATCATTAGAGTCCCGACGGTACTCTCGTGGATGTCGATAGACGTCTGTCGGTATCGTCAGCTTTCCTTCAGCAGCACCCCCCCCCCCCGCCGCACCACTGACAGAGAGGGCGAAAAAGAGGGAGGGAGAGAACTTCGATATCAGCAGTCGTAACCACCGCGAAAGCTCACAGGACGGAGTATCCGTTGGTAACTTTACCGTAGAACTGCGGATTCACGAGCGGGTACGGTAGAATTCTGTCCCGAAGCTTCTCACTTCGACTTTCTCACGCAACGAGCGCTCGCGACATTGCGCAGCTACGAGGGTTGTGGCAAAAAAGGGATGAAACGCGTTTGTTGTCGACGATCGAGGAGCAAAATGAATCCTCAAAGCACCACCTGAAGTTGACGTTGCCTTTTTACCATTTTTTTTCAAGCGAGAGAAAGAGAGAGAGAGAGAGAGCGAGATAGAGAGAGAGAGAGAGAGGTGACCTTCCTTCTTGAATTATTTTTGTATCGTGCCTCGCACGTACCCCTTCCTCAAGTTTCAACTCTATTTTTATGACTAGACGAGAAGGTTAATACGCGAGAAATTTTTTAATAAAGGTTTTTTTACGGGTTAAAAGACCGTCTCCCCCACCCTCTCTTCTCTTTCTCTCTCTCTCTCTCTCTCTCTCTCTCTCTCTCTCTCTCTCTCTCTCTCTCTCTCTCTCTCTCTCTCTCTCTCTCTCTCCCCTTTCTTTCTGTAGTATGGAAAAGGAGAAGGGACTGTATGAAAACTCGACGAGACTTATCGGTACCGTAGAAGATGCAATTTTAATGGCGGAGCAAAGTTTTCAAAGTATTTGCGCATCAAATGATGACAAACGAGGGTAAAACACACATATATATATATATATATATCGACCGGTGCAAGGATGGCTGTTGGAGACCTTGGCTTGAATGGTTCTGCCTAGGACCTTGCGAGGCTGCAATAATCGGATTCTTGAAAGGTCTCGAAACGTCTCGAGCCGCGAAGACGCACTCAGTAGAGAATGCACCTCTTCATCCGGCAGTGCACTCCACCTAGAAAGAGAAAGGGAGAAAGACGTAGGGAGAGGAAGCAATATAGAGAGTGCGAAATACTCAGAGAAATTTTTGTGCAATGCAGCCAACTTTTATGTTCTACAGAAATATTTAGTAAACTTATTAAAGAAATAATTCGAATCGAGTTATAAGTTTGAAAAAATAATTTGTCCTGGTCGAATGTTTTAACAGAATATCCATTTACTAAATGATTTGTACGGTATAAATAAATATTTCGTAGACATCTCGTGTAGTGATCGTATTATAAATATGTAAAAAAATCCAGTTACAAATTTTTATTTCGTCGAGCCATTTCGAATTCGCCGTCTTTATTGGGTCGGGATTTGAGGTTTTGTGTAAAAACGCGAAAAAAAAGGATATTTGTTGACCTAGCTAATAAAACTTTCAGGCTTGCATAAAAATGTTGTCAGACATGCATTTTGTCTATTATAGAAACGATATTTGACGATTTTTTATTGTGGCTTTTTACGAATCGAAATGTTTCGCAAGCTCTTATCTGCTCTTCTTGGAATAAGCTGTCATCAATCGAAATATTTAGCTGAAGTAAAGAGATCATTTAATTGCACATTGGCCAAAAGTGTAAAGGGCTTACAAGGGGACAGTACGGCAGTCGGATTTTTGTAATTTTTCGTACTCATGGTACGTGAAGTTCAGAGCTCGAATATTAATATCCCAAAACAGTTCGACGCCATATTCAGAAATTTTCGAGAAAATTGACTTTGAAGTTTTCGAGCGCACTCTTATCCCACAAAGATGCAACGATATTGGAACCGGGCTCGTGGCGTACCCGGTAGCGCTCGAGTCTAGTAATCGAGGGGTCGCTGGTTCGAGTCTCACTTCGAAATTTTTTTTTTTTTTCATTTTTTTTTAAATTCGCATACCTCCGTCATTTAAATATCCCGATAAATTTTTGTTGTATATAATCACATATTATTATATATAATTAATATAATATATCTATATACGTTTATATATGGACAAAAACCATATATAGTTATTTATGTACAAAATTCATTATAGTTATACATAATTATATATTTTCTCATATATGATCATATATTATTTATATATAACAATAGGTGATTATTGATAAAAAAATAAATAAATAAATAAATAATAAAAAAATGAAAAAAAAAAAAAAAATTTCGAAGTGAGACTCGAACCAGCGACCCCGCGATTACTAGACTCGAGCGCTACCGGGTACGCCACGAGCCCGGTTCGAAAATCGTTGCATCTTTGTGGGATAAGAGTGCGCTCGAAAACTTCAAAGTCAATTTTCTCGAAAATTTTTGAATATGGCGTCGAACTGCTTTGGGATATTAATATTCGAGCTCTGAACTTCGCGTACCATGAGTACGAAAAATTACAAAAATCCGACTGCCGTACTGTCCCCTTGTTAGATAGGAGCAAAATTTTGTTTGATTTAAGCAAACGATTAATCTCGGTTAAGGTCCCGACTAGAAAAGTTGTTCCGGCAGCCGGATCACTGATCAGGCAGGTTCCGGTTCGCCTGATCTGTGCCGGATGTCGACCGGATCAATGGAACCGTAGATCGCAAATAAAGATTTTGAGGTTAAGTTTCATTGACGTCTGCAATATAAACCGCGTGAATTCGAATAATCTTTACTCTGCCAGCAGGTAACAAACATACGCTAATTGTTCATATACAAACAGCTTTAGTGAGAATGTTTGAATGAAATATTAATGTAAAACTTGAAAAATGTGACTGAGAGAACTTGAAAAAATGTGAACGAGAGCAGAGCAATTTCCGTAGCCGCGACTTTTCGGAGAACATATAAAAACGACCAAAATCTAATAAATTACCGCGAAATTTTTTATTTCAGTTTGTCGTTCAATATAATAAATTATTGTGACTTATTTTTATTAAGCGCCACTGTAATTTATCAATGGAAAGGAATTCTTTAAAAGATGTCGACTGGGCCAAAAATACACAAAGAAAAAGATTAGAGAGGAAAAGAGTAATTCTTTACATAAGTGACTTTTCTGAAAAATGAGCCTAGGATATTTTTTTGGTTATTTTCTCATCCATCAGTTTATAAATGATAATATTCAATCGGGGGTTTATTATGTGCGAAAAATCGTCAAGAATAATGCCGAATTTTTCAAAAACCCAAACAAAACCAATATACACGTCGAAATGTTCAAAAATGCCCTATTCTATCACTTGTCTCCGCGAACTTTAAAACCTCATAATTTTTTATAGGGGGAGGGGGATTTCAGCTTCGCCCGACTAAATATTATCGTTTATAACCCAGTAAATGAGAAAATAGCAAAAAAATGATAGGCCCCTTTTTCAGAAAATGCATTTATCTAAAGAATTACCAAAAAAGTGCTGCAAAACGAGCTTCGAGATTTTCCGCCCCCCCCCTTTTCCTCTTGCCGTAGATGCGTTACACCATACGTTGCACTTGAACCTTCGATTCACATCGCACTACTATAGTATTTCTTCTTTCTCATAAAATAATCCAGCCCCTCTGATGCTCTTTAGCGTCCGCTACTTAATCCTATACTCGCAAACTCTCGTCCCTTCTTGTTTTATGCCTTATCGCGCGGTAAACTATAATGTCATGCTGATGGGTTTTGTTTTAATTGTTGTTTCCATCGCAACGCAGTATCAGTTTCATAACGACGAAGGTCTTCGACGTTGAGCAGGGCATAGGCTTCCCATCGATTTTGGAATGGCTGAAAGCTTCTTACAGTAATAAATTGCAACGCGCTCTTATTTAATTCACAACTCCGAGTCCTATGAACTAGTTTTTATAGTGCTGTTCAGCTTGACGACCGGTAGCAAATGACATGGCTGTTTCTTACTATTAAGGGGGAACATATAAAGATGACATATAAACGGTCGAAAATGACGAAAAATTTCGGGATTTTTTCCAACGTAACTACTGGACCAATCGTTTTTAAATTTCTAGGGTATTTTATTGTACATTAGAAGACATGAAAAATATTTTTTTCAATCGAAAATAAGTTTTCATCAGCAGCCTGCAGCCAATTGTTGCTGAACGAATTTTCCCCGCGATGTGGAACAGCGACAGCTGTAGTTTTTTAAATTTGAATTAAAAAAATCGAAAACTATTACATTCTATATGAAAGTACACTGTCGATAAACCAAGAAAACGTTGAAACAATTGAATATTGTAATAATGGCGGAACTCAGAAAAAAAATATCGAATTGTCATCGAACATTTTCGTGTTTTTATGCAAAAAATAATTGTTTAGTTGAATTTTTAATTAAATATGGAAGATTATCGAAGAGGGTTTACAATTATGTGTGTAAAAACTTTTAGTTGAAATGAATCGGATAGTTTTTTTTTTATCGTTACCGTAAACTTCGAAAATTCGTTCAGCAATAATTGACTGCAGGGTGCTGATGAACATGTAATCTCGATTCAAAAAATGTTTTTCCTATCTTCTAATGTACAATAAAATTCCCTACAAATTTCAAAACGATTGGCCCAGTAGTCGCTTTGAAAAAAATCCCGAAATTCGTCGTCATTTCCGACCATTTATATGTATTTCCCCTCTTAAGTAGAATTCGCGAATTGTCGTTTCAGTTGTTACTGTATATTGCAACGGACTTACCTTTAGCTGATTCAGTTTCTTGAAATTGGTGATATCTATATATGAACATATTCCATTTTAAATGCACACGTCAAATCAGTCGCTAAAATGATGATGTACAAAGAATGCTCCGTGCTAAATATTTTCAGCTTTGAGGAGAATATTGGATTTTCTTTATTATTATTTATTATTTTGTTTTTTTTTAAATTTATCTTGTATTTTTATTTATTATTACTTTAAATTTATTATTATGAGCGATTTTTGTATAATGATATTAATTTTTTATTATTTTTTTTTCAATTCTCTGAACGTTCAACGGAAACTGTTCAATGGTGAGAGTATATGTTTATAAGACAATCATTCAAGGGGTTATGCCTCGCTGTAAAAGTCAAAAATTCACTTCTTTCGAAACCCATATATTTTGACAGTGTATCGTGTTATGAATGTTCCCTAAAAATTTCAAAGTGATTGAAACAAAAATGATAAATTTGCAGGCTGCTATACTGACGCCCGTTGGAACGCACGGAGCGTCATTCGAAAGTTTAAACGCTTTTTTTTCGAAAGTACGGTAGGAATCGCAAAAATTACGATCGAGTGAAAATTTGCGTGTGTCAACGTCTCCGCGAGAGCGCGTGCGAGAGTGCCCAGCGACCCCCGGATTTTCGGTAACGAGGGAGTCGGTGACAAAAAAGTCGAAGCGCGGAAGTCTGTGACGAATGTCCAAAGCGATCAGTCGAGTGTGCGAATGGCTCAAGACGTTTCACGATTTGTTTCTTTTAATTATTAAGCGTAATAAAGTTATTTTGTTTTCCTTTTCTACGTATTAGTCCTGAGTTTGTCATTATCCTCGCGTCCGTTCCACCACCACCAGGAACGAACATAAATATCCCATGGTACGTTTTCAAAGTCGGTGCGAAAAATATCGCAGAAACTACTGCATCGATCTTTCTCAATTTTTAAAGAATGTTTTAGATATCAAAATATAGTAAATCATCGAAGGATTTTTTCCCGATAAATACTTTTGATTTCGTGAACGAAAAATACCTATTTTTCGCGAAGATCAAGACTCACTTCTTTTGGTTAAATTTAATATTTCGAAACTTCCTTCGATTAATTATAAGATAAACTAATATGCGATTGAAATTTGAATGGATAATTGAACATTTTGACACAAAAAAGAACAAAGTGTTTTACAGATGATACTTTTTGTAATACCGAGCTTTTCAATAAACTTATCATTATGATTTTCTAAAAAAAGGAATCCGAAAAATGAGCTGTTTTCAATTGTTACAACTAGGCATAACCCGTTAAAGCCATCTTTGTAGCTTAGACTGTATTGTGTACATGGAACATTTCATTGAAAACTTCTTCCCTTCAATGGTTCAATAAGAGATAATTAAATAGTAATGAATCAGGGTTACACGAAAGTATAGGTAATGCTGCCAATACGGCCAACGATCAATGAGGTGCTGGACGCCCAGAGATGGTCACCCAATCCTAAATCTGGATCTGCACCGATTGTACTTGACGTTATCTAGCCCGCAGCCGCATTGAGCATCGGCATCTGATAAACTACCAATTTTGGGCCGGTATCGGTTTTCGAATTGCAGTCATCCGATGGCATTCTTGTATCTGGCACTGCGCCAGGGATCCGTCAGATGGCTTCAAGCGGTTCGCTCTCGCGTTACCGAGATACCACTAGCACAGCGATAAGTCTTCGACCCATTGCACCACTTCCACATACTTATCGTTCTTTAACACTTGTCAAATCATTATTATCAGCATCAAATGATGCTTACTTTTCAAGTAATAATTCGCGGTTTCTTTCAGCAGGTCCAAGATTTTTACATTTAATTGGACAGATGCATTTGACTTCGGTCTCACCGGTTATATCTAATATTCCTTTTCTTTTACTTTCGATACGTACTTTTTCACCCTATATGTTTGATTTTTTAAAATACATTAGTTGTGCTCGACCAACGCAGACCCAGCATTTCAAAAAGTTAATCATAAAAAGTAAATCCCTTCTTCTGTATTGGCAACTGAGGGAAGAGTCCAGGGATGATGTTCATTTTTTGAGCATCACAACGATACGCTCATTCATACAAACGTATGTTCGGTCCATTATGCAAAAGACACTTTTTTCTCCATTTCAGCACAGCTCATCGAATTAACATGCCAATGAATATTTCTCGTCCCCAGCCAGACTAGAAGTTATCCCCAGTCGACGCACGCTAGACCTCTCATCACCGTTATTAACAGGTATTTCTCCAGCCGCTAACATCGAAGATAACATTTAAGTGGACATGACGTTGAAGCGGCCTTTGACCGATACGGAAATCGATGAGAAAATACTTACCGTAAAAACACTCAGATGTTTTTCCAAAAAGCAATTCTACAGAGTCCCTTCGAGCTGTCTGCATACATTTTTATTGTATTTACAAAAAATACTGAATTGCCACGCACCTTGCAAGTTTTTCTCCCTCGTGCTTTTTTTCAGGCCCGACATAGCCACTGACCCGTGACACGTACACATTCGATCGAAAAAGTTAATTATAAACTCTCCCCTATGCACGAGGCTGTGTTACGAGTAACGAGAGCATGTACTCTCCTTGGATATACGTATATGGATGTATATATATGTATATACATGTATACGTATAGGAAGAGAGAGAGAGAGGGCCACTCAACACACGCGAATATATATCTCGAATGTAGCCTCGGTTGTGCACACGTGACTGACGTTGGGACACGATGCGGACAGGGCAAATTTGCTGAGGATCGATCGTGTAAGTAGGAGAGTGTGAAGGGGTGGAAGGGGGGCATTAAAGGTTGTGGACTTTGGGGGAATTATACTTTCGATGCGGCCTGATCTCGTAGTTATCATCTTCTTAACAGTTTAATTATTGTAAAGAAATACATTTAGTTGGCACTTTTATTCCGATATTCATTAACTGTTACAAAATTTGTTAGTCGTTAAGAAATATTGATGTTCTCACGACAAAATTTTAGAGCCATAGTATTTCTTTGAAAAGAATGATTTATTTGATGACTTTTATTTACCTTAATTCGGTAAATGTTTATGGCAATCGAATAACGAGTTGGCGTTGTGATATGATAATATAGTTCAAAGGAGTAGAGAGTTTTTCATAATTAATATATTTACATTTAGGGCCGTTAACGTATAGTTGCCGCGAGGATCCTGAGTTCAAGGCAAATGAACAGGTCACAACAATTAACTGATCTTCAATCAAAACTACTATTTCGGCCGCATTTGAGCCAAGAGTCACACTGCTGACGCGACAACTTCTCTATTTAACACAAATAAGGATTTATTAACTATTAACGAATCTGTATTTACGATGTTGGCCCAGTAGTTCTTTGAGATAACAGTCGTTCACTTGTTACAAAATGAATATTTGGTAATAATTAAAAAATCTTCAGTTGAATCAAATATGGCCCTGTTAATAGTTAGCAAATAACTGTTAAAAAATGGATGATTCGTCTCAAATAATGATTTGTTAATAGTTAACAAATCGGTACTTGAGATAAGTATCGTACATTTGGCAAGACCATTTACTTTGCACGCTACCATGGCCCTATGTCGCACAAGCTCTTTCGTGCGCAGCCGCGACGTAGATACGATTGAGGTACACTGGAGACTGTGTGACCGCATGTCCACTTACTTAGAGGATATCAGTTTGTGACCATGAAAACGTGAATTTATTCTCTGCGCCGATGCATCAATTAACGATTTGCTTATTTTGTGGCACGTGCCAAATCTTTATAAAGCTTTCTAAAGTATATATATAGAATATTAAATTATGCATTAGAGCATGGGTGGCCAAGACCTCAACCGTGGGCCCGGTCGCCTATTTTCTATGAGAGTCGTTCCTTGCTCGACGACGTATTGATGCTGCCATCTTTGTTGCCCTCCGATTAACGGACTTGCTACTTGTGGAGGACAAATCGTTGGACAACGATTTGTGTTCTACAAGTAGCAAGGAACAACTCTCTTTTTCTATGAGAGTTGTACCTTGTAGTGCCCTCTAGCACTATACAGGGTGGGGCACTAACTGTTGCCACCTTGAATATCTCTGTAATTATCGACGTTACAAAAAAATATTTGAAACAAAAGTTGTACCGTACGAAAGGGGTCATCAAATGCGACCATTTTTTTTTATCTCAGTGGAGGCGCTGTCGCACAGTAAAAGTCACCTCCACTTTTTTAAATGGGACGGTACATTTTTTATTCATCTATCTTGTAGAGCATCGAAAACTGCATAAAAAGCATTCAGAAGTCAAAGTCGTTCAAGGTGATTTAAGATCCAAAAATGACATGAACTTTATTTTTATGTGAAATTACCTTTCACCAAATTTAATTATTACTAAATTCACTAAATTTAATTATTACCTTTATTCACAGCACTGTGAATAAAGGTAATTTCACATAAAGATAAAGTTCATGTCACTTTTGGATCTTAAATGACCTTGATCGACTTTGACTCCTGAATGCTTTTTATGCAGTTTTCGATGCTCTACAAGATAGATGAATAAAAAATGTACCGTCCCATTTAAAAAAGTGGAGGTGACCTTTACTGTGCGACAGCGCCTGCACTGAGTTAAAAAAATGGTCGCATTTGATGACCCCTTTCGTACGGTACAACTTTTGTTTCAAACATTTTTTTGTGACGTCGATAATTACAGAGATATTCAAGGTGGCAACAGTTAGTGCCTCACCCTGTAGTGCTACATTGATTCAACTGCACATTTGCCTGCCGACAATCCATGAATGACTTTGTCCAAATCTTAATTTGGTAACTATACTCGAATGCTGTTTTATGCGAATATAAAATATCGTTTACTCAGCTACCCTCTACATTTGGGACGACTTTTCCACTGTTCTCATTAAATAAACGCCTCAGTTATGGGAAACACGTATTTATAGTATATTAATATGAAGCATTGGGTTAGACCGGCTGTATATCTATTGGCTGTTCAGAACGGATACGCTCCATTCAAATACCCATTTCTTAACTATTACCAAATCTTTAGTTATGACAATTCAGAAGCTCAAATGAATGATTCATCAACTGTAAGAAGGTATTTATTTTGCCATATTCAACTTTACCATTTGTTAATACCCAGGAAAGGACAAAAGGCCCATTATTGCGTGAGCATTGGCGGCCATGTAACCAGTAATGGCTCGTTAACGGTAGCCACGACTGGCCCGACCATGGACAAATGTCGGATGATAACTTCAGCCCAGCACTGGTTGCCAGTGTTGGACCATAATCAAACATCTAGGGTGGCCCATTGCCGCAGTATGTTATTGGCCCATTGATAAATACAAGATTGGTCCATTAATGATTGCAAGTCTCTTGCTATATTGGCCCTGCCGTATTCTTAATTGGAATCAATGCTATATTGGCCCATATACAAATGGTAATAGGTACAAAATCCCCCTTTCCTTCATCTGTTCATACCAAATTCACCCTTTAGTTAGATAAATAATCCCAAAATGAGCAGCAGGTTATCTTGCATGTAGTCTATTGTTCGGTTTTATGGTGACAATCAATTTTTACGTTAGAATATTGAAATTTAAATAAACTCTAAATCATCGTGAATTAACTTGAATAAACTCGAATAAATTTAAATGAACATCGTGAATAAACTCGAACTTACTTGAAATAAAAAACTAAACATAAATTCTTTGCTTGCGCGAAGTGAATAACAAACAAAACAAAAACGAATGTCACAAGACGACTATTCGCCCGGAGTGCACTTTCCGATGCCAGCATTACTGGCGTTCGCGGCATTTCCATTGTCAGTATCGGTTTTCGTATCGGTTGGCCCAACCGCCATTTCGATCGCCAGCCCCGGATAACTATCGGCCCACTTTTACCTTCAATTTTTTGACGTCATTACTGTCCCCAAATTTTTCTACGAGCGTATCTGCAACAAAAATATGGTTTACATAAATTTAATCGAATTAGCGGATAACTTTGAAGATTGAAAATGAAAAATACCTTCAAGACAGCTATACGTGACCGTAACGCTGAATTTGTTTTCCCCAATATTTTTGATAACTCGGCCAGTTCCGAAAAAATATATTTCCACAGATTTTCCAATTGTTGCTGTCATAACCTTGGTCATGCAGCCCTTTGCCGAGGATGATCCGCACACCAAAACCCGATAAAGGGATATCTATCAATACAATTAATACAGTTTATACAAAAAAAAATAATTGCTATCACTAAATAAAATTTCACTGTGAAATTACCATGGCCTTTTGCGTTTCTTTGTTTTTAAAAAATTCTTCATCAAATGTGATAAAGTCGTCGAGATTTTGTATGGCGATTACACACAACATAAAGCGTCACGCGGGTGAAAAAACTCGAAATGTTACACGACACAATTGTTTCCAAGAGATGCGGCAGCGTCTCGACGCCTAATGTATTTTATACGGGGTATTTTTTTGTGGCCTAAACGCCATAGCAAAACAATGATCGCCACGTGGTAACACGCACTGACGGGACAAAGAAAACGAGGCAAAGGGTGAAAGCCAGCGGTTGGGTCGTAGCGTCCAACATACAGCGTTTCGAACTGTGCTCGAAGTCGGACTGCGGCGTTGGGGCTAGGAGAGGGGAAGGAGACACGTACGAGCACGCTGACGACCTCGCACGCAATGTTTACCCAAAAAACATTAACAAAGCGAAGTTGCCGGTTGTTACCGCTTCATAGCACAGCTAGAAGATAAACAAATGAAATACGAAAAATTTTGAAGACACATGTGTGATTCAAGCCTGATTCACAGTCCAATACACGTTTAATTAATTTTGTTTTAATTCATCCAATATATGCATTATTTTTCTTTCACGAGTTCATACATTTTCTGACAACTCACATACGTTGTAAGGGAACGGCCTAACACTGGTGTTCATCGCGAAAAAAAACACATTTGTGTTTTATCCGAGTTGCAGAAATAAATTTTTCCGAAGTAGAACAATTACGAATTGTAACAACCCAGAATTGTAGGTCGTTACTGGACCAATGATTGGCAATTCTACATTGG
This sequence comes from Ophion costatus, assembly GCA_951751655.1. Taxonomy (NCBI): domain Eukaryota; kingdom Metazoa; phylum Arthropoda; class Insecta; order Hymenoptera; family Ichneumonidae; genus Ophion; species Ophion costatus. Next base: position 5,388,757 of record OX632362.1, on the reverse strand, counting down.
GCATACGTTGGATGAACAATGGCAAACATCACAACATAAATAATGATGGCAAATAATTGGCAGCCAATGATGGCCCATAACTGGTACTCTCTGGACAACGGCAGATATTAAAAATCAGCAACGATGGCGCCCAATACTAACCCAATGACGGCCCAGATATACGCGAGTTACGCTCGGCCAATGATCAATAATCTTATAGTGGCCAAGACTTGGGCCTGTTGTCAGTCTTGGCAGTTCTTACATGGGTAGTTGACGAATCCTGGTACATAGAAATATATTGTTTTCTCACATCAGTGTAGACTCCGAATCATCATCTTAAAAAATCGATTACCTTTGACGACAAAAGTATGGCAAAAAAGTGTGGCCAATGTAAAAAGCATCACTTTGATTGAATTCCAACGAAAAAAAGCAAACATCGTTGCTTCTCTCTGCTCCCGTGAAATAATGATTACACGGAGAAGAGCAAATTACAAATGTATGCGAAGGAAAATCACAGCAACGTAGAAAAGTATAGCGTCACGACAGGATAATTTATTTCTTCGTATTCGCCGCTACGACCGTTCCCCTTTATTTTGTAGATTGTTCGTCTCAACGTTCAACCCTTGTTCAATTTCAAGAGAATTTTGCCCCTCACAACGAGCACACGCTTTAAACACGCTAGTTTCCAAGAACGGGGTGAACGTAGTGGCGCCGCGCGACTGCCCGAAGCCCTCGTGCAAACATAGCGAGGACTTCAGCGTCCTTATTTCCAGCCTTTACGTCCATTGTCTGACCAATTTACACTTTTACTACTTGAGGCCGGACTCCGGAAGACTTTCGCGAGACTCGCACACGCGAGGCAATTGCTTTTCGGAATGGATGGAGGAACATTTTTCCGGTTGAATTTCTGGAGCTGATAAGAGCGCGGGTGCCGTTTACGGCAAGAACACGCGATGGCGTCTGGTACGAGGTCTTCATATCCGGATACGCTCTTTTCTCTTGGTTGGGATTTTCCCGCGGCTAATGCCCCTCTAGCTAGAAACCCAATAAGCAAGACACTCACTGTTGTTATGTGAACGTCGTTGTACTATGGTGCAGCGTTCTTTGCGGTGAATCTGAAATTTACTTTTATTTTCCACTCTCTCTCTCTCTCCCTCTCTCTCTCTCTCTCTCTCTCTCTCTCTCTCTCGCTCTCTCCTCCTCCTCCTCCTCCTCCTTCTCTCTCACTTTCACGACCATAAATTCCAAGTTGTCGTCAAATTTATCGTCGCGCTTTCAACTCGCGTTAGGCAGGACCGAACCAGGCTAATTATTCTCACGTCGAGTGCAAAAAAAGGTCTCACCAAGAGTCTTGCTCGTCTTTACGTTTTAACTCGGGTTATTTTTTTCCTCCGCTGCTCTTCCTTTTGCGCTGACATTCTTAAAGCGAAAACAAAGTCAAGATATACGTGACATATAGTCGCGGTCTCGCATTACCGGATGCTTTGGAATCAAGCCAAATGCCTTGGAGAGAGCCAAGAAGGTACTCGACGACCGTTCTCCGGGGGAGTGATTGAGCGTTCTGTTGCGCTGGATGAGGCGACGCGGAAAGATAAAACGGATTACGAGTAGTGTCCCCTGGATTTTCCTTACCCTTGCTCTTTACGCTAATATACGTATGGAGGTGCCAATGTCAACGGAAAGGGGAGCCTACAAGCCTCGGTGCATAATTCATTGAAATAACATTAATCGGCTATTGAGTTTTAATGTAGGCTCGGCTGGGGTCACTTGGAACGTTTTTCAGAAAATCGGTCAGTGTGATTTTATTTTGTACCCCATCTGTTTGGTAATGGGCTTCAATTATAGCTATATATCTGACTATATGATAGCACTATTGATTTTGCTTCTTATATGCGCTTAACTTAGGTATAAGCTATTTAGAAACCCTCGGAAAATGTTTCATTTCACCCTGTGTCGGGGTCAATCGAAACAGTGCCTGAGGTTAGTTGAAATAGGTGTTTTCAGCTGATTGAACTAACGTTTCTACTAAATCCAGGTACTGTTAATGATGTTTATAAAGTGATGAAGTATCCTTGTTGTGAATAAAATATACTTTTAATCAAAATAATGAGTTTTATTGCCGTCATTCCAGTTTGAGTATCACTGAAGGTATATTAAGATTCCTCGGTACTATATTACTTTTCGGACGATTTCTTGGCATCGAAAAAATAAAACGAGATTTGGAAAACTTGCTTGCGTATGAACTGTTTGTTCGGAGTCAATAGAAACACGTTTCAATTGACCCCGAACCGTTTGTTTCAACTGCCCCCACACCCTCGCTTCTAAAAATGTATCAAACAGCAAACAATACAAATGTCGTAGGTAGGGACTGACCACAATAAACTCGACTGGGATATTCATTGTAATGATGATTGTGAACAACGCTGGAGAAGGAACAATAGTTTTGGAGCAATACGCAACACACTAATAGTCAAAAACTTACTTTTTATGTCGAAAAACCGCTGAATCCACATAAAAATGTCCGTCGCGTTCGGGGGTTGAGGCGCAATAAGCGACAAGTTCCGATACGCAAAGCAGTCTCTTCCCTCCTCTCGGCCACGCTGCTGTCACTAACCATCTTCGAGTTATTCAACCTGTTTCATTTGACCCGTGTTTCTATCGACCCCAGCCTACCCTAGGTGCTTTATACAGTATATTGAGTAATGTAGCTAGTTCCAAACAACTAGCTTTCGACTTACATCAATCTCGTGGTACTCAACGATTTTTGGTAAACATTCGGACGTGGGGCTCCTGCTAGAATCAGGGTAATTTTCTTCAAGGGTTCAAACAAACTCAAACAAAAATTAGCCTCATTCTAGCAGGAGCCCCGCTTCAGAATATTTACCCAATTTTTTAGTCATATCCATTTTTTTATTAAACGGCTATTCTACCCAACGAAACAAACTGCTACTTTAGTGAACGATTTTTTTATATCTTTTAATGTGAAATTACTAAGTATGCCGGTATCACAATATCAAAATTTAAGTTGCAAGTGTTACGGGAAATTGAAGATTCGTTTTTTCTGTATGGTTTTCATTCATTAATGGCTTCCCCATAACGCTAAAAATATATTTCTTCGATTTGCACCCCTGCCCTTTTCTTCCACCCTTCTGACCCTTCCACCCGATAAAAATTGTCACTCAATGTAATATGTTTCGCCGCTTTTTGCTCACTCGAACCCCGACGCTTCACGGGTTTTTTTTACTTCCTCCGAAAAAAAACTACGAGGCCTTCCTCGTCACGTCTCGATCCACCGTTTCTCACGCTCCTCTCTTAGGCTTTGCCGCTCTTTTATCCTTTTTTAGGTGCAAGGTCTCAGTGAGATGCTCCGTCCACCGTCATCAATTTCGATGTCATATATATATGTATGTATGTATGCATGTATACATATGCCTGTGTGTATATATACGCAAAAGTATATAAATACACATACATATAAAGATATATGTGCTCATCCAACCCTTGAATTAAATTACACCCTAGAGGTTGACCGAATCCGCTCAGCCAGAGGCCTCAGTGTTGTACACAGCGAGGAGACTCGTTCGCAATCTCCGCTCGCCCCTCTAAGCCCCCCTAAACCTTCCCTGGTGGAGTGCACATCTACACATGAGTGTACATATAGACCTTTATACAACTATATATATATATATATATATATATATATATATATATATATATATATATATATATATATATATATACACATATACATATATACATAACTACATACCTACTCTCCAATATCTTTCATCTTCGTGAGGATATAGCGAAACGAAAATCAACGCGGGAATGCCGAGTGTCGATGAGGACCCACCTTTATGCTTACTGTGACATTGCTGTACGTGTGACTTGCCGAGATCTCAGGCTGTTCAGCCATATTGGCTCTGGGATGACAAAATTGAGAAACCGTCGTCATGACGAATGGATTCCCACATCTATCAGACTTTTTTTCATCACGACTATTATTTAAGCCAATGCAATAAATCCTTTGCGTCTTCGGTCTGTAGGAAATTCGCCGTCGATTCGAGGCAAACGGATCTTTTTCTTCGTCAGCCTGAAGAAATATTGCAGAAACGAGCAGTCTTTCTCGGTTTTTCTTTTGGACAAAACCGTAGCCTTTTGAGCGGAAGAAAGCCTAAGGGATGAGGACGTCTTAGTGTTATTCTGAAGCCCCCTAAAAACGGATACCATGGTCCAGAAGGAGAAGTGGAAGAAAGTAATTTGTATTTTCTTCTGAGATCAATGGTGACTTCGTACAATGAAGTGAACGAAGAAGTGATCGACGGATTATTCCTTCAATTTGGCTACGATGAGCATGCCGAGTAAAGAAAAATCCGTTCCTTCGGTCGATTTCCTTATTTTCCGCCTAGTCGACCATGTCGAAAAATTATTCGTTTATCGACTTGAGCAATGTTTTTTTTCATTTTCCATCGTGTGAAAAATAATTTCTAATAATCGGGACGAATTACTGATAAATAAAACACAATAATCGATGACGTGGACGCACGAGCCCGTCGATCAAATTAAGACGGGGAAAAGGGCTATGAACTGACAAACAAGCTTATATCTTGGCACATTTTTCAATTTTTGCCTTTATAATTATACGTCAAGTAGGTAATTATTATCGTACATATCGCGATTAGCAATAATTCGAGTCTATTCAATTAGGTACACATTCTTAAGGGGTCTTCTCACTTTAGACCCTAGAAGAGGCTATTATCATTAATTTTTTGATAGCTTTATATTACAGATATAGATATAAAAGTTGTTACACTTAATAAATATACTTTCGAAATACATTTAAAAAATGTTCAATGTATTTATGTAACCGAACAAACCTTAAAGGCGTTTTTCTCGAAACATTTTTCGACGCCTTGGTCATAAAATCTTCGAAACCACTGAACCGATCCTTATGAAATTTTAACCACATATTCTTTACAACTATAGCTATAGCACATATCGAGGATTTTTTAAATTTTGATATTTACTATTTTTTGCGAAAAACTGTGAAGAATTAACACGTTGATTCTGTTTTTTTTTCGAAAAATATCCGCCGTATTGTTATTTTTGCATATATCAAAAATCGTATGATATGAGCTATAGCCAATAACATACTGAATCTGAAATCGTTTGATTTTTTTGTTTCGGATGATCCATCTCCGAGATTTCAACAACTGCGCAGGCCTACAATTTTTTAGGGCATTTTTTCAACTACAATTTTCGTCTATAAATAGTGACTTGAATAATTTTTTTGTATGCATTTCGAAAGTGTACTTATTAAGTGTAACAACTTTTATATCAATATGTATAGGATAAACCTATGAAAAAAGTTCACGAAAATAGCCTTTTTTAGCACCTAAAGTGAGAAGACTCATGAATTGAACAATGACCTACTTTGAAATGCAATTTAACGTATAAAAAGTCAAAATAATTTTACGTCCGTATCACCGTCAGCAGTACAAGAGATGCACTAGAAAATGAACGAGCTTGAGCTTCTTTGAAAGTTTAACTTTGGAAACAAATTTGTAATTGCTGAAGTGGCCAAGGATAAAACGACGTGATTCGGACGGCAACTTCAAGATTTCATTTCACCAAGGTATTCTATATATAGTGGATTTATTGTTCTACTTATTGCCATGTCGTTTCCCTCGTTCTTTTCTCCCGTCACCCATTCTACGAGCCTTATGTTATGTACAAGAAGTTTCGATTGAAACGGATAATTCTTCGACTTTTTGCCCAAAGATCTGATAGTTAATCTCGTCACCAGATGTATCGACTCGTAAATGACGAGGAGATGACCCGAATATTCCTTTTCCTTCAAAATGTGGGTATCGCCAAGAATAAACGAAAACAATAGTAGTAAAATGTATAGACATTAAGGGTCCTATTTGCTCCCTCGCCTCCTTTGGATCGATTGAGGAAATGTGGAGCGTAGGCGAGGGCTGGGACGTCAGTCGAAACTTGAGACACATATACTCAACGCGGCCGTTGGTCTCTTTTGGCAAATAAAGAATTATCGGACCACGTGCGTGAGTGGTTAGTAGGAGAAGATTCCGGAATTAATTTGGCTTGCCCAGAAAGTTCAGAGACGTCCACAAGACAGTATTTATGATTTTTATTACCGACTATGATATTGCACTCTATTTCAAGTAAAAGAAAAACAATGTTGCATGTTGTAAAAAAATTACTGTTTTTATTCGTTAATTAGTAGTAACTTCTGGTAACTAATGAATACCTTATGTCTAGTCGAATGCTTGAATCATTGTTAAGGTGATAGTCTCGTCACAGTCGAGTTGAAAAGTTTATTCTTCTGTCGAACGATAAAAGCTTCGGGATTTTGCGAAATATAGTCATAATTTAGTTTGTACATCTTAACGGGATGTAAAAACTTTGAAGTAATGAAGAAAATGCCTAATATAGTGTTTAGAGTTCCAAAAAATAACGTTTCGTGCTCGCCAGACTTTGAGCTCCTTGAACCCAATGAAACCCAAACAAACCCAAACATACTTTGGTATCAGATTATCCATTCCGGCTGCTAATACGTAGACACTTGACATATACGGATATGCAAACACTACTGTAGCTTAGCAAGTCTACTGCTGTTTTAGCAGTTTACTGTAGTCTAGCGATTTCTTGTCGTGATAATTAGTGGGAACTGAAATCCAAAGTTTGAACTGTGGCCGGAATAATGAAACAAGTGTGACATAAAGGCAAATTTACCAAACAAAAAACGATCACCAAAAATAGAAAAGCGGTTGAAATTATGACCAGTAAAAGAAGAGAAAACGAAAAAAATAAGAATGTTGAGGCTATGAACCTCGAACATTTTATTTTTTACTAATTTTTATGTAGCAACATAGATACCTATAATAGTAGTATACAAAATCTGTCGCGTCTTTGGATACATTTTCTCACGTTAACCGCGCCCAACCGCTTGCATCGTTGGCAGATCGCCGGCTCTAGTTTGCTCCCAGTCGCTTCGTGACTATAGCGTCGATAGATTGCTCCATTTAAATCGCTATGTATCTGAAACTAGAGGGTCAAAATTCTTGACTTTTTTTAAACAACTCCGTCATATGCTGTAATTGAGAATTTAAAGAAGTCTGTAGAAGCGTTTCAAAGTTGTTGCGTGAAATGTGGTTTTTTCCACTGCTTATTTTTGCATATATCAAAATCGTATGAAATCCGCGATCGCCCTTAACATACTGAATATAAAACTGTTTGATTTTTTTGTTACGAATGATGCATCTCCGATATTTCATCAACAGCGAACACCTACCATTTTTTTAGGTTACTTTTTCAACTACCATTTTCGTCTATGAACAATGACGTAAATCAATAAATAAAAATTTAACGTATTTTGGAAGTGTATTTATTGAGTGGAACAATTGTTATATCAATAACTATAATATACACCTACCAAAAAAATTCGTGAACATAGCCTTTTTTAGCGTCTAAAGTGAGAAACCCCTTAAGGAGTAGAAGTAGTAGTAGTAGGCCGATGATGAATCGCTATTTGCGACGATACCGTCGAAAATCGAGTCTCAACATATACGTCGTCACTATACATTTTCTCTTCCATATATTTTTATTTTTCCTTGATCACTTGATATTTTTATTTTAAAAAAATCTATAGAAAAACGCCTTGGTGGGACTACTATTTTAAGAAGTTTTTCGGCAACTTTCCTATTATGGCTTAATGGTGACGCTTTTGTATGGTGGAGGGGGAATAAAGGTTAGGTTAGGCAAGACTTTTGCCCTTGATATATATATATCATATATATATCAAAGCATAATAAATCTACAGGCCGAGAGATTTTTCGGATATGAACGTATAAAATACGAGTTCACGCATAGTCGATGTCCCTGCGCCGTATTCTCATTTCATTCTCGTCAATGTCCCGTGAACGGATCGTAAAATCCCGAATACTTCCGCAAGTCTACAACGTTGGGTCTAGAGTTACATTTCGTATATACTGTAATCTCTCGTAGCATACATCGTCACCTCTCACCAATGTCTTGTAGTGGGGGAATTCCCTCGTCGCGTTGGTCATCAGCGCAGTAGAGAGGGTAGCACGAGGGGCGTGGTGAGCCCCTGATTGGTAGTTCAGCCGGCGTTCTCAGCTACCGCATATTTCTGTAAATGTATTTTAACTTGTATTTTAATTCTATTGTATTTTTGTTTGAATTTTATTTTATTTTATATTGTATTTTTTATATTTATATTTTTATATTACATATTGTACTTATATATATTGTGTTTTTATTTTATCGTATATTGTATTTAATTCTGCAAATGTATTTTAACAAGAGCTTCCACTGTACTGTGGCCTCTAATACCGAATTCAGAACTTTATTTCATATCCCTCTCTTTATATCTTACAAGTAAAAGTGCCATTTATCCGCGGGGCTAACGTCATAAAATTCGGGAACACTCGATAAGAAGTTGATGGCATCGAAGTCCAAGCACGAAATTTTCCGCTCATCGTACGGTCGTTTTGTTGAGGAGCCTCGAACGTTTCACCATGAAACGAACGTACGAATTGTTCTACTTTTTCATACGATGATGAATACTTGCCAATGAGAAACGGATATCTACTTTTCTTTTTTACAGGTCAGTGGTTTTGCGTAATGCGAAGTCTTTTGAGCGAAGTAAAAGTCTGCAAGAAGACACGTAGAAAATAATTTTTCCAAAATGTAATTTCTACAAGGAACATCACTTAAATGTCCGCCTTCGTTTTTATTGAAACTCATAAATGTGATAAAGCATTGAATAGTATTAGGCACGTATTTTTATTTACCGCAGAAAAACGTTTTTAAGGGTGGAAACGACCCCGTAAAGAAAGGCACGTGATGCATTAGTTAATGTTTTTTTCTTCTATTATCCTATAGTGGATTTTTCATCGCCTTACATTAGAAATTTTTTGGTTTCTGTTTCATTCAAATCGGTAGACTGCTTGTTTTATCACATATATAAGTTTCAAAAAAATTGACGACCCGTACATTCCCTACCAAAAGTAAGTTTCTGCGAGAATTTCAGTACCTTCCGATGAGATTAATTTTTTTTTTTAATCAACCACGTTGACGATGGTACGGACATTAATTTCCAGTACTAATAATACAAAAAGTTAAAAGTAAATTGTTGAAAAAAAATTGTTCAACAAATGTCCGGTGAACTACTTTTTTCATATTATGAAATGAATTCCTAGATTTTTCTGAATGGATATGAATTTTTTCGGACTTTTCTTTCTACTTTAATTTTAATTTTTTTAATTCAACTAAATGCATGAAGCATTAAAAAATTCGATACGTTTTCAGAGCAATGTGCCATATTGAATCCAAGAAGTGTCCGGGATATTGAACGAACAGTGTCATAGGTATAGCCTCTGAAGAATTCCGAAAACGGGATTTTCGAAATAGAGAGAAAATACTTTAAAAAATCATATGTATTCAGAAAAATATCATAATGCATTTAATGTCACAAAAAACCAAGTTTACCGGAGATTTTTTGAACAATTTTTGGTTTAAACAATTTATTTACAACTTTTTGGCATGCTCATTATTCAAATCCAATGTTCTTAGAATCTTCAATACGGTTGATTTTTTTCGGATCTTAATGTTATCGCAAAGTACTCAAAGCTCTCACCGAAACTTACTTTTGGTAGGGAATGTACGGGCAATAGATCCTGTTCCTTGTTAGCTCCAAGGATTCGGTATATTTGGAATTTGCTGAGGACATTTTGCCGTTTTCCAAATCTGATCCGTCCGGTTCGGCGATTGGCTATCAAATATGCCACAATTGACCTTGTTACTTTTATTTAAACTTCCCAATCTGCGCTTCCTTTGAAGAAATGTTCTTCGTCCAAGATGTGAATATATTCGCAATGATGTAATGTGTCAAATGTAATTTTAAGGCGTTACCCCCACTTGTAGCGCAAAAAAGGCCTTTTTCATGATTTTTTTAAAAGAAAACTACTTTTTTAATCGATCAATATATCATCTTAAAGAACACATCTTGAAGAACTTTCAGTAATTTTTTTATTGAAAAATATTACATTGTTTAGTGGCAAATGGCCGTCAATGAAATAATGTTTTTATATACACGGTTTGCGGTGACCAACATTGCGGCGAAGTGGATCATCTGAAAAAAAAAATGCGGATGGATTTAGTCAAATATAAGTATAAACTAGTCTTTGATCGAAGGATTTTAAAAAATGTTCATTTTTCACAAAATGGCGGACAGTCAAAGTTAATGGTTCGATTTTAACGAAAAAAAACGGTCGTTTTTTGGCTATAAAACGGCCATTTTTTTTTTCGAAAAAAAAATCGAACGATTAAAGACTACATTTTTATGTATTAAATAAGCCTGCAAAATTTCAAGAAGATCGGTTCATTAGTGTTCGAGTAATCTTGGTCACCGACTTCAGAAATGCCATTTTGAGAAAAACGCGTTTAAAGTTTCAATTTCAGCTCGTCAATTCACGGATTCTTCTCTTCCAACGCTCATATCTCAGTCAATTTTGGTCGGATCGACTTGAAATTTTCAGGACATATTCTCAGATACTTAAACTTCAAAAAAATGGAATAAAAAAATCGATTTTTTCAAAATCGCAAGTGGGGGTAACCCTTTAATGGGACATTATTTAACACGTGCTGGATCGTCGGATCCAATGATTCCTCGGCGAAGCGCGTGGATGGCGGAGATCAAACTGTTGTCTCCATGCGCTGACACAAGTGATCGAAAGTCTCAATGCCTCGTTCTTATATCTATGTAGCGTTTCACGCCTCCTCCTTCTACTTGGGTATTTCTGGCTGATTTTCCGTTAACGATGTCTGCGAGACGATAGTATCGGTGAACTGTTGCGTGTCACCAATGAGCGAACCACTCAGTCGATTGAAAGTAGATACGGCTCGGGAAATTACACGTTTGATGGGAATTCTACCCTGTGTGACTGGATTGATCCGAACTTTCGAAACCTCCGATCAGTCCCAACATCGAGCGGTGATAGGACGTAGGAGAAAACGTATATTCCAATTTATTTCACCAGTCGTGGGTTGTCATTATAACTTGTGCCCCACGAGAATGAACTCGCAGCAATCCATTTTCACGACCGGCTACAGAAGTTGTGAAAACTCTGATATTCGTACAATATTGTTATGAATATAACATAGATTCGATTTGTGTCGAAGAAAACTTGCCCGTGCACTGAAACATAAACCATGTTCTTTCCATTTGAACTGGCACATCCTTCCATGTGACCTCACAAATCCACTCGTCCAGAAATGTTTTTTCTTCAATCACTCTTTGTTTCCATTCGAAAGGCTTAAGAACAAATTAATTCAGTGCATTGGAATAATTGGTAAATAAAAAAAAGATAAGAAAACATATTTTTCACAATGCCGTTGAAAAATCATTTCGGATACTCTATTATGCAGGGTTTGATGCAAACCTCAGATTATTGCAAATTCTTGGCAGCATTTTCACCATAAAAAATAAAAAGCATTGAGTAAAAAGAAGTCCTCTTTAATAAATTTCAGTTAAAAATGAAAATGGTATTTGTGTTTATGCTCCATGAAATTATTGTATCAGGTTTTTGTGCAATTACAAATAGTCGGATATGGTCGATCGAAAAACGAATGATCTTGGACGGCTGATTGAAGATAATTACAAATCGGTCGATCGACAAATTATTATTGTGTGTAAGATATTATGCAAACCGGTGGCAAATAGAAAAAGTAGCATTGAGGCTCCATTTGTCACCGTCCAGTTAAAAATATAAATTGACGGTTTTGACAAACACATATTTTAGATCGCTGGTAATGCCCCATACATTGTCTTTTTGAAATTTAATCCCGTTTTTATTTTTATCTAATTCAAGATCTATCGTAAGTGTAATTTTACACCTCTAATATTTCTCCTAAAAGAAAAGTTTTATCAAATAGTCGAAAGCAAAATGTGGACCTCCAACTTTATGGACAAATCCAACTTTATGGATCTAATATTTCTCGATCAAATTTCATGGTTTTAAAATGCCCTAGGCTAATTCATAAAAAAATATCAATATCTGTTAGGATGAAAAAAGTGGGTTAAATAAATCGAGAATACTAATACTGGAATAAAAATACTAAATAAAAAGATACTATGAGGATTAATTCATCCTTCACGATTCTAAATAAATACAGCCAAGTACTTCATTTTTGTCCACTTTAATTATAGACTTTTGAATAAATGGAAAAAGTGTTGATAAAAGCATCCTTGCAACATGATAGTGATAAACGTGGAGGCTTCTGCGGAATATTCCCAGCAAACCAACTATCCGCTAGGCCGATGATAAATCGTTATTTGCGACGCTACCGTCGAAAATCGACTCTCAACATATACGTCGTCCCTATACGTTTTCTCTTCTATATACTTTTATTTCCCCGGAGTCTACCGACCTGAGACTTTTTTCTGGAGAGCTTCGTTCTCATACTTAAGTATTTTTGTCATGTCCATTAGTTTTTATCTCTTTCTCGGGGTTTTACCGTAATTTTCTTCATTTGTTGGCCATTATAGTGATATTACATTCTACGTGTATGGGATAACAGTCGAAAAAAATACTGACGCTACAGGCCAAACGTGATGGTGATTACCAGAGTTTTTCTTTAAACGCCTGCGAAGAAAATAGTAAAAAAAATGTCTTTCTAAAAGACTATTAGGGCTTTTTATTTGAAACGTCATTAAAGTAGCTTTGCAAAAATGCTGTTTTTTTCATCTCTTCCGGCGTGTCTACAAACGACAGCCATAGGTGTTGCGAGATGATAGCCGCAACATAGTTCGAGTGGAAAAGTTTTCCCCATAACTTAAGGTAAAATATACGACGAGTTGGTGGGCATGTACTTTAAACTTTTGATTAGGTCCACGCTCAGATCACTGTTACGCATAAGAAACGTTCATGCAGGGATACGTACACCATAAAGTATCATGCAGGCACAGTTACACCATAAAGTATCATGCAGGCATACTTACACCATAAAGTATCATGCAGGCATACTTACACCATAAAGTATCATGCAGGCATACTTACACCATAAAGTATTATCCAATTTGACGATTGTGTGGCGTCAGACTTCTATTTTAAACGTCATATATCCACCCAGAGCCCTGACTGTAATCACATCAGTTTGTGAAAGCGAAGTATCAAAAAATGTCGAAGCAATGATATTAATTATATTCAAAATCACCCAAAATCGATGACGTAATATATGGAAAGCCCTCGACTGCTGTAACGCAATCAGAGAGTCTAAAATTGTCTAAAATGTCATCGTTTTCGTGACTATATTTCGGAATCAAAACGGTTAATTTTTTTCACCTTATCTGGATAATAGCCTCCATTATTGGGTATTACGTCCATTTCAAACCAACAATTTGGTTTGATAAGTAAATCATTTTTACCTAATAAGAAATGTTCACTAAAGCTTTTCTCAGAGATCAACGTATGTATCGACTCCTTTCCCGTTAGATAAATTGAAATAAACATCCCTCAATTTGAATTAAAGTCCCTAACTTTGAATTAAACATCCCGAAATTAGAATAGAAGGAATACTTGTTATTGTCATTGAAGGGACACCCACCAACTTTAACCCTTCGACTGCCCACTTTCGCCACGAACCTCTGACTACATATGGGGTCATTGGACCCCAGGAGTTTTTCACATCGTTGTATTTCGTAATATATACAGTTTTTGTAGATACTTTTTTTGTAGTCAATGATTCTTATTTTGTGGGCCACAGTTTATTTTTAAAGAAAAACAAAAATTAAGTGCCAAAATATTTGTTCAAAGTGGGAGATGCGTTGAAAAATATGTACTTGCACGAAAAAGATCGTGATTTTTTTCATTCAAAATATATGAAAAGTCCTTTGAAGTTTTTAAAGAGGAAGGTTTTGTAGATATGAAAAAAAGACCGTGACAACCGTCTTTCCAAAAAGTTTATTTATCCAGAGGCTTGAATTTGAGCATTTTCGAGATAGTGAAAAATGGAAAAAACCGACTTTTTAGGTAGATGAAGGGCTTACATATAACGCGAGGCGGCTAAAAGTAAGGTTAGCTTTGAGAATTTTTTTTGTATATAAAACTGAATTTTATTGAACGACCATAATGTACAATTCAAAGTATGACATATTATCTATTATACATTGTTCGAAAATTTGGTTAAACAATTACAAATGGTAAAAAAGTTACAGTCGTTTTCCTGGGACGCGTTATTGTTGACAGCGCTTACGGCACCAGAGGGGCCTCTGCCATTTTGCATCTAAAAAAAATCTTTGTTTCTCAAAGTAGATAGACAAAACTAGTGTTCGATAAGCCGATAGCCGGAATTAAAAATTTTAATTTTTTTACCGGGTCATCGCAGTCACTGACATAAAACGGGCAATTTTTCGCCTCAAAATTATTCAGCCTAAACCGTTAGTCGGTGCTCATCCGGTCAGTTACAAACGCTCTAACTTTGTCATTACTGCGAATTTCCTTACGAAATTTTCAGGGTAGCACGCAAAGAATAGTACTTCCGAATGAGCACTTTTTTGACAAATCGATCTTTCTAACCTACCCAGGGGTATGTAAGCCCTTAATTGTTGAAAACGTATATTTTCCGGATTTTTTTTTTACTTCAATGCCATATTATTATTGACATTTACCGCAATCGACGCATAAGTACATTTGGTGCTCGTTGCACATAGCCCTCCCGTATAGAAATGGGTCCCGCGTAGAGCTAGGCGCGGTCTATTTTTTCCCATTACTTGCTAGCGGCTGGCAGTGAAACTAGCCCGCCGCTAGCTTTGTATGTAACACTTGCAAATCTAACGCCTAGCCAGATGTTCTAGCTCGGTGCTAGATAGCTCTTAGATAGACTTCAGCTGGGAAGAAAGCTATTTTATAATTCGACGCTGGATAGGGTACGCTGGTGAGGGTTGAATATAAAATTAAAAGAAATCTGATCACTTTGGAAAAATAACAAATTTTATTGAATATTATAAATATCGAGTATTAATACACGTAAGAAGTAAGATACGTAGGTTAGAAATTATTATAATTAATAATATCATATTTGAAGTGATTTTTTTTTGTTAAATATTTATCGCTTTTTTAATGGTGCGCGATCGCGTTTGTATTTTATTTTTGTTATTGTTGTACTGATTATTACTTCATTGTTTATTGTATTGTTGATTACTTTTTTTATGGATTATACCTTTTTTATCGTTGAGCGCTTTTTTTTACGGTGCGTGATCGCGCCATATTGTTTCTCGAAGGCTTTCGCTTAATTTTTTTTTCAATGAAAAGTTTTTTTAGGTTTTGAAAATGAAAAATTAATTTTAGTCAATAATTATTGACTAAATATAATTATAATTTATGATATTATTCAAGTTAAATTACTCGGCACATCGAGAAAAGATATCGCATAAAACAAATCATCTTAATTTTTTTTAGCAAATTTTTTAAAACCAATATTTGCATAATATGTCGATATAATTTTATCATTGCATATCAATGTTTGTATGTTTCTAAAACTAGTTGGATTATTAATTTTTTTTTTGCAAATAAATGTTAATTTTTATCAAAAATTGCACTTACCATTGAGTTCTTGATTTTGCAAACGTTTTGCGATCGTACGTTTATATCGGCTTTTATAGCTCGGTATTTACGGACTCTATCTCGACTGGATTTTTTCTCCCGCTTTTCGTCCATAATTTTTAATAATTATTACTTGAGGAATAATTTTTCTCCGTCTGATAAAACTGTCACACGAAGAAAAAAGGTTATAATCCACTGTGCCATGCACTCAGACCGGCGACTCGATGTATCGAGAGAAAATCTGTTTTCTCCATCTAGCGGCTAAGTAAGTAACACTGCGAGAAAACATACGAGGAGAACTACTTTACCGTGATCTAGCGGCGAGGTACCCAAAACTAGCTAGCAAAAACTTGCCAGCCACAACCTAGCGCCTCGCGAGTTATGCTATCTAGGCCAATCTAGACAGCGGCTAGGGTCAGAGTAGTTTATGCCGAGTGAATTTCTACACGGGCTCCTGCTTTATGGACACTTGCTTTTACTTTTATGATCGGCAGGCATTCTAAATACATCATTTTTTATAATAGCGCATAATAAAAAATATCCATGAGCATTTTCTATCGTAACTCACTTACATGTAGCAATAAAACACCAAGTCAAAAAAACTATCGCTTTCACTCTGCCGCTGCATAAACGGGGTCATGGTGGCTCCAGGGCCTTTTTCGACAGCTGTCCTCAGTACACGGGCAGGATGCAGGATGGGGGACGAGTCCTATCAAGTAGGAGTGGAGGAACATTCGAGCGCAGCTCTGCCGCCGAATAGATTACTCTGTTTTGCGATACAGTCAGTTGCAAAAAGTGGGGTCAAAACGACCCCGTGTGCAGTCGAACGGTAAATAATATCCATCCCTGAGTCGTAAAAATAAAAACTTTCGAAAACGTTGATACGATACTTGATGTGGAAAAATAATACAGATTTTTACGGACAGTCATCTTACTCACAACAACGTAGCTCTTTCGCAGTTACCCTGAGCTCTCGTCAAAATGCGACCCAGTGATGGTGGTTAGATGAACGACACTCTGGGGTGGTCTCTCACGAGCTTGAAATAGTGTTGTGACGCATGTGTGGTGAAATTGAAAGGGACGGTGTCGTAAAAGCACGGAAGGACGCACGAAGGAATGTTAGAAATTTAAAAAAAGACAACATATTATTGTAATTTTATGTGTCATTATCGAATCTCCCAAATGACACCGCATCGGTCATCTCTTTCGGATTTATGTCCATGCGATTCAATTACACAATAATGATACAATATGTTTGTGAAACTATGCATTTGCATCCATGTATATATTCTTCACAAAAATTGTTTTTCTAAAGTTTTGAAACGTTTATCTAGCAGCAGCCGAGGAAAAACAAGAAAAATCGCTAAAAGTAGCCAAACTTTATATACAGGAGCAAAAATTACGATAAACGAATATCTTCACTTGTACTGTCTATACCAGTTTTGTTTTTCTTTATCGAAATCTGTATACACTCGGGCAGTGAGAAATGGACGAATTGGTTTGAAAGTTGCGAGAAAAAGCTATCGCAAGTTCTTTTCGCACAAGTTCGAGTGTAGCAACGCCGTAGCGCTCTATATTGGAAAACGTATTTCCCTGAAAGTGTTTGTTCGACTTTCGATATGGAATAAGAGTGATGCGACGCTGTCACAGTCCTGGATTATTTGGCTCCACTTGTGTATCGTGAATGCATGTTCGAATATCGAATATTTTATCAGGGTTAATCTTGAAAAGTGAATAAATAAATGGACCCCAGGCGTTCGTCGCGCGAGGTGAAAAACTCTATCGATTTATTCATGAAATTCCTTTGAGGTCAGATGTATTCTTCCTTTAGACTTTCGGTGCTGTATCTTTCATCTTTGGTGGAAAGTGTTCGCGGATGTAAAGCGTAATTGGATGTCCTCGATCCATTAGAAAAAGCGGTGAATTCATAAGAATAAGTGCAATCGCGTAAAACCCGATTTATTCGAATGCACTCAAATGTACCAGGGTTCGTTAAAGTATACGTCAATTTTTCCAAACGATTCTCGAGAGGTTATGACATAATCATAACAAGCCCAGTGCTTTCAATTTGATTGAAATTTTATACGAGGACATCAGTTCGTTTTCATAATGCAGGCGAAATTAAATTGAGTTGACGCCAAATGTACTTCGATCGCATTGATTACTTAAAATCTAGTTTCAACAGATTTTTTTGTTATTCCCAGGATTTAGGCACAAGTGAGAAAAGTAATATAAATAGAAAAGTTGTAAATGAATACGATAAAATACGTATACAGCGTGTCCTGTTTTAATTATCCAATGCAACTATTTCCTGAACTACGTGTAGTGAGAAAAATGGTTTTACGACTGTTACATCTAAATATAACGCCTTAAATATAATTGCACCGTTTTTTAGTCAGGTGTGCAGCTTATTCCAATACGAATGCATTGACATCAAATTCAACATGACTTATCCACCCTCAACGCTCCGTACACTACATATCGAGCAAATTGATTTGTCCCCTACACGGCCGAGCTCAGACGTGAACATTAAAATACGTTTTTCGTCTAAGGGATAAAACTACTCTAGCGGAAGAAAATAAGGCCTACCTTTGACAATTTATTTTGGAAGTATGAAAAAAGGAATAGGACTTCTTTTGAGAGGGTTTATTCAACAAATATTAAAGTATAACATTTTTTAAAATAATTTTCATTCAAAATTCAAACAAATCGCCTCGCGGGAGGACGGCTTTCTCGTAAAGTATGAGACCTGGAACAAAAACCGAAAAAATTGTAATCTGTATATTATAAGCTATGGGACTTCGTAGGGATTTTTTTGTTATCAATTTTCGAAAAAATGGCGCACTTTGAAAGAATTAAATCGATTTCTTGCTCAAAAAAATAGGCAGTAAATTGTTTATAAAAAAAAACAGTTCAGAACAGTTTATTAAAAAACAGTTTTTTTTTCGCTTCAAGACCAATTACACATTGTTTTTATGACCCCAAAATATTTTTAAAGCCAAAAAGAAACGATTTGTCCAAAATCCTAGAGTGGCGTTATCCCTTAAACACCGCATAATTAGGGACATATTTGCGTGGAGATATCAAAATGAGACACCCTATCATACTACGAATATAAATATATTATTTGAAAAATCGTACAATTTTCATTAAGGTTGCTATTCCGGAGTGTCTGACAACAAATCGCTTTTTCCGAGGGAACAAATCATTGCAAGTGCTAAAACAGTATCTGACGTCAAAAAAGCCCGTGGCTTCTCGATACACGATTAGCGGAGGATCCGAGATACGCCTTTCTTCGATCAACAGTGGAGATACCGTGTATCGTTACGGCTGAGCGCAGCGAGTACGCGAGACGAAATCGGAGTAAAAATTCGTCGATCTCTCTTTCGCATGCGACGGAACATTTCACACGAGGGAATATCTGGGAGGGTGATATTTTCTGAACCGTAACGTTACGCGGTTCGCCGCTTTCAGCAGCTTTTCCGGCCTATGAGCTATACACCCTTTGTCTTCTATCCTTTCTTTCCCTTCCGAGTCCGCCATGCGATTGGGGCTCCTTTGTCACACGGTTTTCGTCTCGAGAGAAGTTTCATTTGAACTACGAGTCGGGGTCTCTCGAAAAATTCCAATCCTCTGGTCCTCGAAATACACAGGGTTATGGTTACTTGTTGGTTTATGTGGCTTGACTAGGCATCGATTGCACTGCGTGGTACTAGTCAGTTGAAATAAAATTCTTCTCGTAGACACGTTCAGGCATTGGTGATATAAAAATGACTTTGTATCTCGATCTAATAACCAATGGAAAAAAACTAACACTAAAAAAATGCTGACGTCGATCGATTTGTAACTGACAATGATCAAAGTAAATTTAGTAGAACTGCAACAATAGTCATTCTTTGCTTGAAAAAATTAGGCAATTCATATATTAACATGACACATTTGATACTCGCCCTAGTTCGCCTGGATATTCATCCACGCGTTTATAACCATCTGCAAAATCCACAAAACTTACGATTGTCAGTGTAGGAACAAATCTCTTATTTCACGTAATAGAAACGTTTATTTGGCTGTTCGTAGCAAAATGAAATAAGACAACAAAGTATTGGAAAATGGACGAAATTATATAGTGAAGTTCGATTGCCATTACGTGAGCTTTCTCGTTCGAATATATGCACGCGTAGCCGCGCTAATTGCAGCCTATGTCATCGTTGAGGGAGTACGTGCACAGAAGCTCGTCGAATGAGGGTGTGGCTATGAAAATATTCCAATACCCATTTGAAATTTCGGAAAAATCGTAA
Source organism: Ophion costatus (assembly GCA_951751655.1). Classification (NCBI taxonomy): domain Eukaryota; kingdom Metazoa; phylum Arthropoda; class Insecta; order Hymenoptera; family Ichneumonidae; genus Ophion; species Ophion costatus. Next base: position 5,368,830 of record OX632362.1, on the reverse strand, counting down.
TACAAAAACGTTTTTCACACATGTACATTTTATGTGTGCAGAAAAACACTTGATTCTGTGCTTTACGATCTGTAAAATATTAAGGGGTCTTCTCACTTTAGACGTCAAAAAAGGCTATTTCCATGAATTTTTTTGACAGGTTTATATTATAGGTATTTATATGAAAGTTGTTACACTTAATAAATACACTTTCGAAATATATAAAACATTTTTAAAATGTATTTATGTAACCTAAACAAACCTTAAGCGCGTTTTCCTCGATACAACCTTTTTTCGAGGGCTTGTTGATAAATTCTTCGTAACTACCGAACCGATCCTTATAAAATTTTAACCACATATTCTTTACAACTATAGCGCATATCAAGGATTTTTTTAATTCGTATATTTACTATCTTTTTGTCAAAAACAGTGAAAAAACACGTTTTTTTGGTTTTTTCGAAAAACGTCCGTCATTTTGTTATTTTTGCATATATTAAAAGCCGTATGGTATGCGCTATAGCCATTAACATACTAAGTCTAAAATCGTTTGATTTTTTTGTTGCGGATGATCCATCTCCGAGATTTCATCAACAGCGCAGACCTACAATAGTTTTGGGACATTTTTTTAACTACCATTTTCGTCTATAAATAGTGACTTAAGGATGTTGAGTCCCTATGAAACATGTTAATGTTAATTGTTCAATAAATAGCTTCTTAATCGTCATGAAATTTTTACACGACCTCCTGAATACTTCATGTAAAAACATACCAAATTTTCAGAATTCTATTTTCAGTATATTGTAGATATTATAACATTGAGAGGTCAAAAAAAAAAACTTATTGCAAAGTTACATCCGTTTCCATACAACAACATTTTATTTGTGAATGTTAATTGTTCAATAACGAGCTTCCTACTTGTCGTGAAATTTTTACACGACCTCTGAAATACTTCATACAAAAACATACCAAATTTTCAGAATTTTATCATCATTTGCGATTTGTGACTCAACATCCTTAAATAAATGAAAGCTTTTTTAAAATTTATTTCGAAAGCGTATTTTTTAAGTGTACTTTTACATTAATATCTACAATATAAACTTATCAAAAAAATCATGAAAATAGCTTTTTGAGCGTCTAAGGGAGAAGACCCCTTAAGACGAGATGGGTTTTGTCTCACATTGATTGACTGAAAAAAAATTAGACACCTGAGCATGACCTGCAAAATTTATCGTCTCACAAATTGCACGAATTTGCCTATTTTGCCGGGCGGTTGTTTTCACATAGCGACTTAGCATGGCTAGTACATCAGTGATCCCCAATTTATAGCGCCAATGAGGATCTTTAGGATCTCTTTCGCCTTGAAGCAGACAAGCTTCTGGGGCTTCTTAGATGTTGATTTTTATTCCTGAGATCCATGTGCAATGAATCTCGAATTCCTTGACATCTAGTGATTTAAAAATTTTTTTATAAATAGAATTTTTTCTTTAGCAGTGATTCGCTGCATCGTTTACTTTTCCTTTGCTTCGTCGCTCAACATCATCGTCACAAAATCACTACCTACCTCCAATATATCGCAAGCAATTATGTAACTCTACTGGAAGTAGAATTCCCAACGCGTGACAGTTGTCGCCCAGAAAACTGTTACGACCAAGATCTGAGGGTAGTGCATTACCTTGATACGAAAGCGAGAGGATTTTGTGATTTAAACTGAACTGCGGCACTGCGTAGTGCCATTAGCGTGATTACGCGTTGATATAGAGAACGAGACAGCGAAATAAATCGATATTCTGTATCCTCCGGCAGCGTTTATTTTATTTATTAATTATTACATAAATTTTACAATATTTATTTATCATTACATCTACCTAGAGGCCGGTAAATAATGGGCAATTCCAATGTTTTTCTCTGGGAAACGGTTGCTGAAAAAAAAAACATTTTTTAACACAGGTACATATATTTAGAACCTTGAAAAATTCACCAAAAAATACCGAAAAACAACTAAAACCTAGCCACTTCCAAATTGTGATATTTTTTCCGTGACGGTTGACGGTGGACAGTCTTCAGCTTAAACGGTCCATCTGAAATTTAAATACCAAACGGGTTATTCACGTTAACAATAAATCCGAGTCGTTGGCGATCAGCGTTTTGAAAAATATGTTTTTTTTCAACAACGTGGTGACGAATTGAAGCTCAAGCATACAGAATCTATGAAAAAATCGTGTTTTTTACGTAGGTAAAAAAATAAATGACGAACGATTTAAAAAAAAGTGATATCGTCAGCGAGCTTTGAATGTTCGGCACCGTATCTCCAGTAAATTTTTAAACAATCCATCGAGTGAATCTCCAGATATCATGTTCACTGACTTTGAAAACAGTGTTTTGAGAAAACGCGTTTAAAGTTTGAAGTATGGTACTGCTACCTTTCGGCCGGCCGACTGATAGTAGATGTAGCTCATTCAATTTTTCGAATATTTCAATGAAATTTTCAGAGAATAAAGCTAAAAGGTGATACTCTCGAATAAGAATATTCTGGAAAAATATAATTTCTTCCCCCACCTAGGTGGATGTAGTTCGTTAAAATCTCTCGTTAGATTTTAGAATCAAACTCATAGTTTCCCACATTGAGAAATTAAAAAATCAGTTGATATCCGATCATATTCATACAATGATTGAACATTTTATAAGATTCCGTAAAAATAACATTTACGAGATTTCCCCTTGTTCCTCTCGTCTCTCGTGTTGAATGGGACGAATAAATTGCTCTTGCGATAATTCCTTCGGTACGTCTTTTATACATGTACATACATATTTTTACACATATATCACGGCGATAAATATCGCACTCTTGAGGTGGTTTGCCGATGCAATTAAGGTCTCGCGAATAGTTTTACGTGGAATTTTATCGATCTCACGATTGCGCCGCCTACTTCGTGAGATATGCATTCGCGAATGTAGCTTTACTTATGCAGACGCATATATCTCTCTCGTACCGGGTGGTACGGGAGTGAAAAGTTTTTCTGCGGTGGCCCAACGCCCCTCACGCGAACGACAAACGGAATATTCACCTCTTTATTGCTGCGAGAGAAGAAGCGAGAGGGCGAACGAGGGAAAGAGAAAGAAAGCACAAATGAGAGGGAGAGAGGAGATAGAAGAAAAAAGAAAGAGCGAGAGAGAGAGAGAGACCGAGCATCGAAGTTTTCACGCTTGCGCGATCGCTGCGAGACGGGCTTTCGAGCTTTGGCGTCTCATCGAGGGAGCCTCGATCACGAGGTGCACGTGGAGTCGTCGCGTATCCGTCAGTACAAGACGTA
>OX632362.1:5345540-5360540 GCA_951751655.1 Ophion costatus | reverse complement strand
GTGTCCCACACATAACCTCTATGTTTCTACCTTGTACTAAAATAAAACGATTCGTACTTTGCAAATAAATAATACGTTTTGTTAGTAAATAAAACTGTGAGGTCATTTTGAGACACCTTATATTTACTCTCAACGAGTATTTCTCGACAGTCAAACTTTGCTCAGAATAATCGATTTCTCTGACAGTGGGCATCAACTACTGCCGGTATGCTAATGGGAGTGCTTCACAGAAATTTCTACGCCCGGACTGGCCTTTCATGCAAATGAACTTAAGTCACTCTGGATAGGACGATCATAGAGGAATCAACAGGGCGATGGAGGTCGAAAATGGTTCGAGGTAATAGCATAGAACCTTGAAGATTCCGGGAGGGGTGGGGGAATATTGAGTATGAATCATGTAGCCAGGGCAGAATTGTGCAGGGCTACGTGACTATGATAATGGATAATTGACTGAGAATCACTGGTATTGTATGCAACACAATTGACAAGGCAATCAGGTTTAAAATATGAGGCATTCTTCTGTAGGTAATATCGACGATATACCAATTGATCGTTTGAAGTTCGATAGACAAACTAAATCTTGGTGCAGAGGGGCAGATATATAAGCATGGCGATTCACAATTATTTTCCGTATCCGGGTCCCCGTGCGAACAAAATGTTTTTTTAAACCCTCAATCCGTGAACCTGGATCGTTTTCGTCCTGCTCAAGATCATTTTATTCACAAGTTGCTTAATATTTAATGAACACAAAATATTAAAAATAAGAAAAAAAACAAAACGATATTTTTCCTTGAGAAAAACGGCCTAAAGAATGACCCTGAATTTTTTCAGATGTTTTTCATTGACAATTGTTGATTTGGTAGTGCAAAAGTGAATGACGACACAGGTTCACGGGATTAAGGTGCCTCAAGTACCTTCACGGATTGGGGTTAAATTCGTGCGACAAAAAATGGCCACGATAATCGCATTCAAAGTTCGACGCTGAGTACACAATGGCAAAGTAGTTGATCACGCGCGTTTTTTTCAGGATTAAATAATAAACGAAAATTATTGAGACATATCGATTTGCAAAGATCCCGTGTTCATTTTTTTTACCGAAAAAAATAAATATAAATAAAAAAATCACTTGTTCGAACGTGGATACGAACCCACTTTCTATTCGGCATGTTCGTTCCGCCCGTGACTAACTATTGTGCCATTTACTACCTGGACCTTGAATCTGGCCAAGTTTTGCCGAACGAGATTTAAGACCTCATATGGCTTTGGAAACGAAAAAGTATCGTTTTTTTAAATTGTTTTATTTATTTATTATAGGGTTGATGTGTATAAACATCCGAAGAATGATATGGTTCGAAGAAAAATGATTTTAAAACCTCAAACGCGTTTTTCCTGAAATGATGTCCTCAAAATCGGGCGGATTCGTAGCACCTACAATTTTTGAACGATCGACTTTAAATTTCAAATATAGCTTTTTAGATAGATTTTCTAGTTAATTACCCACGATTTTTACGATCGAATAACAATTACGGTTTTTGTAAACATATTAAGGCCGTTTTTTCAGCCGAATTTTTGACTTTTTAAAAATATGCTACCACATTAGAAAACATCAATATTTTTATGATAATTGGGTGTACTTCGCTAGCACAACTCATGTAGATTACGTTTTTTTAAAATGTGGATTAGGTGCTTATGTGCGTCTCCAACGAGTCCGCCCGTAAGGGCATCAAAAAGGGTTCTTTTTCTACCGGCCACTGGGCCGATATGTTCTGTTTTTTTGAAAAAGGAAAGAAACGTGTTCTGTACCTGCAGATATGTAAAATAAACCCTCAAAATTTAATTTTGATTGGTTAATTAGTGTTTTCAAAAAATATCTCAAAGAAGACTGGTTTTCCGATCATCGAAAGGTATATAAGGAGTTAGGGGAGATACCTTTAGACGAGGAAATAATTGCTGATTTTCGTGATTTTTTAAAAGGGAAGATTCGTTCACCATTTTTGAAACTTAGTGTATGTTTTATTACTACATTTAGCTGTTACATAGTATTTGAAAAAATATTAATCATTTTGCGGCGGGCACGTCGTGACACGTAGCGTCGGCGGAAATCATCCGAAAAAAACCAACGAAGATTTTTCTGTCATGAATACTCATACGCAGAATATGAACCAAAAAAGTGAGAAATGGCGAAAATCGATGAAATAGTACGCTTTGAAACAAAAATATTGGACTTTCCGAAGAAATGTCTACATTTTGCAATAAAAAAACAACTTTTTTTTCATTTTCGAAAATATTTAGGCTCATGTTTTAGACAATAAGGTAAGAAAGATTTGTATCAAATTGCTTACCTTCGCCACTTTCGAAAATTAATTTAAAAAAAGCAAAATTAAAAAATAGCACGTAACAGTCAAAAGTAGTAATAAAACATACCCTAAGTCTAAAAAATGGTGGAGAAATCTTTGCCTTTGAAATAAAATCATAAACATCAGCAAATTTCTCCTCATCTGAAGGCACCTCTCCCTTAAAAAATAAGCATTCTGTTTGCAATGACCCACTGAATGTACTCACCAAGGGAAGCCTAATAGTTGTGAATCACCCTGTATAGGGAGGAAGCGGATGACCACCAATTATTCCGTCCAATTGATCTACTATCCCATGACAGTTGCCCGGTAGGAGTACAGCAGAATTTCATGTGTGAGTTTCGTTAATAAAAACCCTTACGTGCCATGTTCGCGTGGCACGCGAACGCTTATCCACTCGTGATTCGGACTAGCTCGTAATTCACAACGAGAACAATCCCTTCGTATATACCCTGGTCTCGATCGAAGCTAACTCGCTAGCCCAAATGCTCGCACGACAGCCTCAAATACCGAATACCGGTGCATTGCGCGACACGGGGTGAATGGCTGGTCGAGATTTTCACATGCGTTTCGTCGGATGCCGTGCACGACTATGAAATATTACTGCGAGCTAGATGCGGCAGCTTACCATTCGCAACTATTTTCTGCTTCGCAAAAATATCGAAACAGCCAAATTCAAGCTCCCACACGGAGAGAATTAAATGTTAAAAATTACCGTGCAGTAACGGTAACCAGATGACAAGCCTGAAACTTCGCTTATTATTGTTGGGTAGAACACAGATTTTCACGAAAATAAAATAAAATTTCTTCTTCAGATAGAAAATTTTACCAGATTTTCTAGTAAATTTCGATGTGTAACAAAATACGCAAAACTTAAATTTGAAAAATATATAATATCAGCGAAATTTTACTGTGCATTTTAGTATTTTATGCCTTTCAGAAATGTTTATAAAAAAGTATCGTCTTTATAAAAGTTATTTTAAGATTTATTATAAAATTTAATGAATGTTATCGGAAACTGTATTCCGCTCTCGGTAAAAATGATCGTGCGCGCTTGGTTAAAATTATCGTGCGGTACGCTACGGGAATTTTGAGGCACTGCATTGTAAAAATTCCCCTTCATGCCTTTCACTTCAGAATGGTATGGTGGTGGGGGTAAGTAGGGGAGCGCGATTTCTTTATGGCACGATGGGACTTCCCAAAAAAATTTCGTCTAAACTGCGTACATCGCCGGTTCAGTTTAGTCTGAAGCTTCAGTCGCATGCAGTGTCTCGTTGCGAGAAAGTCAAACGTAGCGATCGTGTTAAATGATGACGAAGTAATATGTGCGCAAATTAGTCACATCACTCAAGCCTACGATGGTACAAAATGTATTATAAATAAATGTTAGTATTAAACGAAAAATAAATTCTAATGATTAAATTTGTCTCCTTATCCGTTTGTTGACTATACCAATTTATATGGAAGAAAAAAATGTTCCCAACAAAAAACAAACAGCATTAATTTGTACCAATTTTTCAATAGTAAATAATATTCATTATTATTATTATGGTTATTGTTATTTCGGTTATTATTATGATTATTATAGCACCAGTTTTTGAAGAAAAAATACATTTTACTAAGGATTTCTTCAATCGAAGAATTTAAGTTTTACCAGCCTTATAGGGAATTGTTTTTGAGGATTCGGCTTCGATCCGGCCAGTGAAGGTTATTCCAAAGTCAACAGTGGAATTAGAAGATGTTTACGTTTCGCCCCTCTGGTTCGGGTCCTCTTCAGAAATTTTATTTTTCTGTATATAATATGATACACATTTTGTCATAATAATGTTTTTACATTATTATGACAAAACAAACATTATAATGACAAAATGTGTATCATATTATATACAGAAAAATAAAATTTCTGAAGAGGACCCGAACCAGAGGGCCGAAACGTAAACATTTTCTAATTCCACTGTTGACTTTGGAATAACCTTCACTGGCCGGATCGAAGCCGAATCCTCAAAGCTATCTTGTCATCTACACGGCCGCACACATCTCTGACTCACTTATAGAGAATTTTTCTTCCGAGGTTGACGCAGGTAAATTTTACTGTGCAGCACAGTAAAAATAACGTACGGCGCGGTTGGTAATTTTTAACCGACAGTAGGTAAATTTTCGAACATACATGCTAAATTTTACTGTCTCCAATTTTTACCCTTCTTGTATAGTAAAATTTGAACTACGTATTTGAAATTTTCTGTATCGTGAGTTAAAAAAAAACTTGACGCATACGAATTATTATGTTTTTCTCACTTGTCACCACATTGAAATATATCACGGTAATTTTTACCATGAAATTCACCACAAAAATTACTTTTTAATTCTCTCCGTGCATAAAATATTTTGCAAGTCGATACACTTTACTCCAATGTCAACTGTGTGGCCGTATAAAGAATAATATCCGAATTTACAGTTGGAGGTTTTTTTTATTCGAGGAACATTGGAGCTCCTAAATGTGAGCAAAATATTTGACGAAATATGATTCGGGGATAGACCAATTTTATGGTGATTATCTTTATCGCTGTGTCAGGAATCGAACGTCATGAAAACATCCGAACGCACTGCAAAAAGAATAGGGGACACCATTCAAAGAATATATTCTTTGAAAGGTATCTCAATTTGATCCTTTGGTGGTAATAAACTACTAGAATTTTTATTTCTATTTTATGAAATCGATAGGTGGGGGAAAGTTGTGGATTAAAATGCCAATTGATATAACATATGAGGAAGACTTGGTTAAAACTTGCGAGAAGAAATCCAAAGTCATAGTCCGAAGAAAAACTCATTTGTTCTTTTTTGAAGTACAGATAACTAATTGAATTTTTGCAATTAACTATGACACACGAGAATATATAGTTGTTGACGCTTTTTTTCACAGGTTAGAGAGTAATACGTCTACCGCTTTTTTTGTTTACTATGTCAATGACGTCATGTCGGATGCATTATGTTGGCTACTGTTTCGCATGTTCGTTGACAGATAGAAAAAGTATTTTTTTAAATGAATTATAAAATTTGTTTTGCGTTTTGATGAATTAAAACCAACATTATTCGATTGCGTATCGCTAAAAATACCTTAATTATACAGTCTTAGTATTTTTCTTACATAGAGTAAAGTAACCTATTGTGAGATGATGGTCTCGACTTTTTGCGGGCCGAGATAACACAACGAAAGTAAGGGTCGTTACAAATTTAACTATCATTTTTATTTCGGTGATTCGGGAATAAATGGGAAAATTGAGTTTTTTTTGCACCTCATTGTTAACTCGTTATCTTTCGTGACCGTTGAATCGCTATTATTTAATGAACTACTTCATCATATTTGAGGAACAGACGAATAAAACCGGACTTGTCCACACTACGTCAATTTTTATTATTATTTTTTTCGTGATCTTCAAGCAGGCCTTTATTAGCTCCCAAAATATTTTGAATCACATCCGGCTCTGAACAACTCAAAAATCGTTAAAAACCGCTTTTTCAAGCGGAAAAGCAGTTTTTAGGCACAAAGAAATAAAAATTCGACGCAGTGTGGACTCGTTCGATTTCGTTCGCGAGCTCCTCATTTTATACGGCGAAAACGCTGGTTTTAATGCAACTTCGACGCAGGTAGATTTTTCGAGTAATTTTATGTAAACGGTTTGGGTAATTTGCATAATGCTGCTACAAAACGAACCAACGTAACAGCGAATAAAGATTCCGTTCCTTTCCACTCGGCAGTCTCAGCACAAGCGTTTCGTTGAAATTAAATTTGTGAAACTGAAAATATAGAATTTTTTATTTTCTATCGCGACTGCAACGGAGAAAGGGTTCACTCTTAAAATTCAAAAAGGATGTGCTCCATTTTTCATTATAAAAAAAACGGACACCCCAAATAAAGTGAATTCTCAAATAGCAGAAGTCATTTTTTATGGCCGGAGCTTGAATTACAAGGTCCAAGAAGCGTTTTTTCGGGAATTTCTCTAGAAGGAAAAAAACAAGTGAGCCCATCAAACATTGACGTATCTTTTCATGTTTATTTGAAATGTTTAAAAAAATGTTTGCAGTCCCTAATCGATGCGAAAGATGCAGCTCGTAATTATTGACTGAAACAGAAAGACCAATAACATTTTCAATTCTCATATATATTTCTTCTGGGTGAACTAAGAAAAAACTAAAAAAATCGTGAGATTACAACTCTTATCAGGTTTGAAAAAGAAATGTGTCAAAAAACACTTCACCGTGCTATAAAAATTATTAAAAAAAACTTTTTCAACGAGTTTTTTAGTTCACTTAGAAGAAATTGTCATACTGAAGAAAAAAAACTTTGGTTTGATTCAATAGGTCGTATAGTTTTTTTTTTGCTATGACGCCCGCCAATTTGGAAAAATCGTGAAAAATACTTACAATTGGCCTCTGTAACTGTGTAAATATAATCTTGGATAGTTTATCTATCGATTTAAGCAATTAAAGAAAACGATTTTTCGGACCTTCCAATTCAGGCTGCGGCCTTAAACTCTCGTTCTGTATATTCTTCGCTAACGATTACTTCGCGCAATTTCAACAACTGCCCTCTTAGAGACTTTGGTATAAATTTTGTACAGTTTTTTTTTTCGAAACGTTCCGCACCATCAATGATTCATAAACCACATTTTCAACACTTTTCAAGTGACTGTTTCGCTTGAAAGCCCCAGCGGACAGTTGCTTTTGTAATAATTTCATTGGGTGTGTATCGTGACGAGGAAGACGAATAACCACAAAAGAAAATGTGGTAAGCTGAATTTATACATTCCATCATCGTCAGAGAGTCGGCATCGAAAAAAGAAGAAAAGAAACACATCTAGTTAGGAAAAAGTGAAAGTAATATTTTATTCAAATAAAACAGCACGAAAAACGTTTTACGAAAAAGCTTCATTCAATGGGGTTAAAGTGCCACTCTACGGCAAGTTGTCCAACAATTCCTCGTTCATTCGTTTCTTCCCCTTTCCCGAGATCCTTATGTTCACGGCGCAGTGGCTGAACAACGCGACGATGTAAATTGAAAGCTCGTCCGTCATTGTCGTAACTGAATACGCAAGCTTTTTTCCTCACTCCTTCTTCCTTTTTTTCACCCTTACCGAGGCGCGACATTGCGGCAACTTTGAATCGTGATCGAGTAATGGTGACACGATAAAGCATGAGTGAAAAAAGTGCGAAAGGTGAATCGTTGCACGGACGTGATGGAAGGGTCGGACTTCCACCGCCACCGCCACCACCGCCACCTCCTTATCCTCATCACAAGCTCTTCAAGAAGTGTAAAAGCGCCACCTTCCAATTGGACGGAGCGACCTACACCATAGGTAATTTTACGTCTCCGTTCCGGAGTACGACATTTTTTTACCTATTTCTCAAGGCTTTGAGCCCCCATCATTTTGTTCTGCATGAAGCAGAAAGAAGATCAATCAACGCAATGGATTAAAAAAATACAATTAACGTTCCAGACTTGTTTCTTTAGTAATGATGATAGGGTGAATTGGGTATTTTTTAAAACTCTTCGGCAGAGTTTGTTGATGTTTATTTCGTCATATGTGATTGCATTGCATTTTATTTTAGGCTCCTTGCAATCCTCCAGGAACAGAATTTGAGCTAAGAATTGATGATAAGATTGCAAGTTGATGTGAAACATCATCGACTTGGATTCCACGAAGAGGGAAGTCATCCTGGAAATTCATAATCGATAAAATCTACCATGTAGGGGTTATTTGTGATATTAATTATTACAATTCAATATACGATTTGCATTAGGAAATGCAAATTCCCATGCATTAAGTGCGTCCGACAAAAATAGCTGTTCGATTGCGTTACAAAAAAGATAATAATTTTTCCTGATCACAGTTAGAAAATTTCGTGACCGTCATTGGCGGGACGGCGTAATTTCACATGCTGCAATTTACTCAATCTTCAAGGCGATAAGAGTACGAAAAATGTATATTTAAGGAAAAAATTGTAGTTGAATGATGCTTACTTTTGGAAGTAGACATCTTCAATGGTCCCTCAATATTGCAACGATTTTTAAGGCTCTTACGATTTCATCCCTGCTTACTTTTATTCGACATTTGTCCCTTCATTCTTTCTAGGTCCTGCAGAGTGTTGCCATTCAATTATAATCCGTTGGTGCATACCCGTGAAAGAATTCACCCAGGGCTTTGACTAGGCCCCGATTATTTTTCCCTTACTCTGTAAGAGCCCTAACATGGCACCCGACCGGGTCCCTTTCAGGCCGCTCACACTTTGTCGACGAGGGCCTTAAGAGGCGTTTGATTCAGGGCCCGACTGGTAATTCAGCCAGGGCTTTGAGTAGGCCCCGATTATTTTTCCCTTACTCTGAAAGTGTCCTAAAATGGCACCTGACCAGGTCCCTTTGAGGCCGGTCACAGTTTGTCGATGAGGGCCTAAAGAGGCTTATAAATCAGGGCCCGACTGGTTGCCTCAAAAAAACCCAATCGAAGCCATGAAGCAACCCTATTACTGCCCTATAATGATCAACTTTAACTTTAAGCCCTAGAAGGGAATCCGTATTCAAACCCTCACGGAGCCTGATTTTTTTTATGGCTGCCCTCCTAATTTCTTTTACGGGTGCCCTATAATGATCAACTGTATTAGTGGATACATAGCAAGCGAGGTGTTGGGCAATAATGAAAACTATTTTCTTCAAATAAAGGACTATTTATTATTCACCTCAAAATTAGAAAATAAAAAAACAAGTTCAGTTTTACAGTTTATATTGTATGCCCTGTAACAACCACTCCGCTGATGAATCCCGTCTGGGCCCTTTACCATTTTACTCGCTACGACCTTTTTTAAATAAATTACCCAACCCTGTTATTTTCCTGTCGGGGCCTAGGCCGATTGTGTTGGGGAAAGCCCTAGTGGGGAATCCATATTCAAACCCTCACGGGGCCCGATTTTTTTTATGGCTGCCCTCCTAATTTCTTTCACGGGTATAAGTGTAATATTGCACTTGCAGGAGGGCACAAGGAAAATGAGAACAACGTAGACCAGTACAGATGGCTCTGTTTTACTGAGTTTGCATTGTGTCACCATTTACAAATGACGTCAAACTACCGCTCACGCCAAGTATTGGCTACTAAGTATTGGCTACTAAGTACTGGCCACTGAGTATTGGCCACGAAGTATTAGCCACTAAGTATCGGTCACCAAGTATTGGTCACTAAGTATTGGACACCCTTCCAAGTATTGGCTGTGTATGAAAATACAGGGCCACTGGCCATTGGCCACGATCCCGTGAAAGGGTTGTAGGACATGTTTTTCGCTATCAAATAATCCTGTAATACTTTATGCAAAACTGAACCAGTTTCGAGGTATTATACTTCTCATTGTTTTTTAAAGTGAGGGGTGGGAACCTTTAAAAATTATTTTTAAAAACTATTGTATGAAATCAAACTTTTTGATTATTTTTAGTTTGGAGACACAGTAACAAAGTATTATTGAGAATAAGATAAGAATAATCTGCAAACATTTTTGAACTGGGGGTCCAAAACTATGCGTGTCTAATGATGATTCTTATTTTAATGTTGATAATTCTTTGTTACTGTATTCTTAATCTAAAAATAATGAAACTGTTTCATTTTTTACAACAGTTTTTTTAAATTAATTTTTAAGGTTACAAAAATTCGAAAGGTAATAAAAATAGGAATATCTCGAAAATGGTTCACTTTTATAGGACGCATTACTAGGTTGCTTGATAGCGGAAAACATGCCCTACAACCCTTTCACAGGATCGTGACCAATAACCAATAACCCTGTGTATAAACAAATATAGCCCTTTGTGTTGAGAAACTTTCGTGTTAAATGTCACTTTAGGCATTCAATTTTCAGTATCATGGGGGACGTTCCATTCTCGTGAAGAAGCTAGTCATAATCGTGTTATAAAGCTATTAATTATCGACATCTCCTCTCCCTGGGCATAGTGTAAAAATCACGAGGGGGTAAATAAATCGTCCCTATGCATCCTATCTACTCTCACCGAGTAAACCGTGAAGTAGATTTAGTTACTCCGGTCTGCCTCTCTCATTCGAATATCAAATCGTCGATAAAGTCGAATAGTAAGCCAACCAACGATCTGGATTAAGGATTTCCCCCGTGGAATTGTAAATATTCGTGTGTTCTCGAACGAGAGCCCATAGGCGAAGTTCTCCCTGACACATTTGCATGCATTTATATGCGTAGTGATGAATTCCGTGTCATTGCGTCGGAGCTTCGAGATCGACGAAAAAATGGCTTACCTCAAGAGATATTAACATTTTCGATTACCATGATCAAATTTTTCATTGAATTCGTTGAGAATAAAAGGCAGGATATTTATTTTGAAAAATGCCTATTTGTATGGGATATTAAACTTTTGATAATACTGTCGTTAGTAACTTTATGATATTGTGAATACCATTGTCCAAAGAATATTCGTGATCCAGAAAAAAATGTAAGGTTATTAATGGGTTATGCTTAGTTGTAACAGACGAAAACAGCTCAATACTTCGATTTGTTCAAAGAAAATCGCGATGATAAATTTCCACAAAAATTGGAAAAAGTATCATCCGTAGAAAACTGTAGTTTTTTTGTGCAAACAATCTTTATTATGACCGATGCCCGGAAGCATCCCTCAAAAATGTCTTTTGCGGTAAGCAATGACCTTCAGAACCAGGCTATCTAATACAAAAAATTTAAACAAATTTCATTAGTATATTATTTTATCCTATGATTAATTGAGGGAATGTCCGAAATATCAAAATTTAAAAAATGGTGTGTGTTCAAAGTGAGTCTTGATTCTTGCAAAAAAGGCATTTTTTGTTCATCATATCAAAAGTATACATCGAAAAAAATCCTTTGATCAAATAATATATTTTTACATCTAGACAAAGCCCTAAATTTTTCGAAAACGTCTATCACGTAGGTTTCTCACCGACATTAACCTTCGCGGTCACACGGACTGATTATAACACGCTGGCCACAGGAGGTCGCCATGACCCCAGCCATATTTCAAACCATTGCCGTGTTGATCGTATCGTTCCAAATGACTCATATAAATTCAGGATATTAGTTTGAACATTCCAGAATGTGGCATTCTCGGCATGATATTTTAATCGAATTTTAAAATGGCAGAAAAAATCAGTAAGTGATCAATGGGTGAAAAAGCGTCTTTTCACTAATAAAAATCAGAATTCTTGGCATTTTTTTCATAAAATGTTAGGGTGATACTCTTGAGATATGATAGTTTGAGGGAAAAAATAGCTCCATAGTGGGGAATAGTTTAAGGAAAATAAAATAGCTGCACGTCCAACTCTAGTCTGTACTGAAGGTACACCGACCCATGTGCGGGTCTACGACGTTCCGAGTACGGCCGACGTTTGGCTGTATCGTGGCAACACGTCGGCTGCCAACGGTCGACGGCCTATGATGAGCCAGCGTTGGCGAAACGTACTAGCCATGGTTGGCTATCAGGCGGCGATGGCTCGGCAGTCGACGATCGAAAGGCGACTATGGCGCAGAGTTGCCGAAACCGTTATTCGATCGTCGCTCCGACGGTACGCTTGATAGTTGGCGCAACGCTGGTCACCACGGTTCATCCGACGCTGGCTAGTCGTCGCCCAGGTGTAGTTGGCCATGTGTGCAGACCCAGAATACAGCCAACCCTTGGCAGTAAGACGGCGTCGAATAAACAGCCGACGGTCGGGACGCGACTATGGCTTAGAGTTGGCGAAAGTGTTGTTCGAACGTCGCGCCGACGTTACGATCAGTACTTCGCGCAACGTTGGCTACCACGTTTAATCCGACACTGGGTAATCGTCGCACGGGTGTAGGTGACCATTTTTTGTAGACCTAGAGCTCGACCGATGCTTGACCGTAAACAAAGTCCAGTAGACCGTTGGTACCCGACCTCCACCGTTCGAATTTTCTTTTGAGCTTGCCTGAACAGTATTGTGTAGCGCGCAACCTAAACGGTGTGGATATTCCACAGTGGAATTAATTTAACCAATGGCGGATAAAAATAGGTCTTCGTATAATCGCGTAAAAAAGTTTCGTCGTCTCCATAAAGAGGAAAACGAAGTTAACGCTTCTGCCCACCAATCAACTTCTAACAGCTACACGGAGAGAATTTTTAAGTAATTTTTACTGCGAAATCACAGTAACTCGGTGACAAATGTGCAATTCTTCAGGTTTTTAGGAAATAAATTATAAATTTTCATGGAAATGAATCAAAATTTACTTTTGCGTAACAGAAATTTAAAATATTTTCCAGAATGTTTACTGAAATTAATAGTAAAATTTCATGAAACGGAAAGATTACGACAATAAGTTAAAAAAGTGCTAATATAAATGAAATTTTTCAGTGGAACATTGAGAAATTTTCGTGTTTTCCATAAAAATTTAAAAAAGGAAGCCAAAATTTTCCGTGCGTCCACCGGAATTTTACGTTCTTTATAGTAAAATCAGTTAGGGCTACGTCGCCTGACCGTACGCGTGAGCTCTGTGTGCGAGCGTGCGTATCCGTGAACGCAAGCTGTGAGAGTGGGCTTATGTATGACGCAGTATGACGAGTACGAACGACGCCGACCTGCGTTGCTTAGCAACAGCGGTACCGCGCATGCGCATTATAGTACGAAACATGGGCCAAGAAAGCCTCGTGGTCTCGTGCAGTCTAACGTGTTCTACGCAGTTGTACGCAAGAAAACAAAGAAACGTGAAAAGAAACTTCGATAAAGGACGTCTACAATGGTACGGAAAGATGATATGCTAAAATAAGTAGCAATCAAGAACACAAATGTTCAGAAATACAGTATATAGAGTATTTATTTAATCATAGGGAATTCATTTTTCGCTAGGGATTTTAGAAATTTCAAGTTTGTCCAGGTTATTTTTACTGTAGAAACTTGGAAGTTTTGAGGCAGCCCATTGTTAAAATTCTACGCGAGAATGTGTCAGAATTTTTACTGAAAGAAATGTAAAAAATTATGCTACTTGCTTAAATTTTTACATGAATGAAAGCAAAATATTAAAAGCTAGTGTCAATATTTGACTATGTGCACATTTGTCACCGGTTTCAAATTTTTTATGTAATTTTTAGGGAGATTTCACCGTAAAAAATACTTAAAAATTCTCTCCGTGTATGTTTCGGCAGCAGACACGATTGATAGTTCCTTTGGGCCTTCTTCACATTTTTGTTACCATTCTAGCGTTTATAACGTTGTAGGACTGAATATATTAATAACGTTGTAAGACTGAATATATTTATGAAGTTGTAAGACTGAATATATTTATGAAGTTGTAAGACTGAATATATTGATGAAGTTATAAGACTGAATATATTTATAACCTAAGCCAGACATCAATACGTCAATCACTGACAATAAATTTCTATTAATGCTATGTCTTTTTTCTTTTAAATAGTCAATCTGCTATTCCTTTAAACACCCTCTCGTAAATGTAGTGCCATCGTCGCAAACGACGTAGGGTCGATTGCGCAAACGACGTAGGTTCGATGCCGCAATGGATGTAGGGTCGACGCGGTGATCGACGTAGGATCGATACCGCAGTCAGCGCAGGGCCGACGCAACAATCGGCGTAGGGCCGACGTTGCAATCGACGAAGGGCCAACATCGATTAAATATTGTGGCGCAACGTTTGGGAGGATCGTCGGGCCGACGTTATCATTTGGACGTTTATTGGACCCCAAAACGACGTTGGCGAACAGAGTCGGGCCGACGTCCTAACGCCGGCAAGCGTCGTTGCGCCAACGTAGGCGCGACTTTAAAATCCTACCTGGGGAAGCACCGTTAGAAGGCCGACCGGTCGTCTTGGCCACCAACCACTTACAATAGTAATTTTGGCTTAAAGTTCCACTTGGGGTCATTTTGACCCCGGGTGGCCGCAGACGGTTAGAAAACGTACTTTGGAGAAAAAAGCGTTCAACGTTTCAAGCGACGCTTCGAGCGTTCCGACCCGCGTCAACTTAACTTCTAAATCTGTCAATTTCGATCCGATCAGCTTGAAATTTTCAGCGAACACTTCTAAGATGACATACTGTCAAAATATATTGATTTAAAAAAAAGGGTTCTTTTTCGACTTTTACAACTAGGCATAACTTCTTGAACAGAAAAAGCCAAAAATCATGATAATGGAAAAATGATTCTCTACAATGTCGACCCACTTATTCGCAATCGTCTCCAAAATGCAAGTACTGATCCTTTTCGATACAGCAGTACCTAAAAATGATAGAATAGTATTGCTCATCGCAATACTATCTTTCCTCCTTTCGTTCTCCTTCCGTCCTTTTTTCCATAAATTTGCTACTACTGAAAAACTTTTATCAAACGTTTGTTTTCTATTTTTCAATTGTCTGAAATGTTTTGCGATCCAACGTTTCTTGAGACGCGCTACGACGCCATTTGGGTCGGAGTCATTGTATTCAGAACACACGGCATATAAAGTTGTTCCTTTTCGGTATAGTAGAGAGTTATCAGCGAGGGCAAAGGGTCTCTCATCGGAGCCAAAGTGGTACTTCAAAATGTTGTTTCCCCGTGAATTCCATGCGAGGGTGAATTGTCCTGGAGTTCCTGAATTAAGCCGACAGTGG
>OX632362.1:5218040-5340540 GCA_951751655.1 Ophion costatus | reverse complement strand
CACAAACGGTTCAATTATTTTCCTGACTAATGGATTTAGCGGTCAACGGGGTGCGTTTATTCGCGGAAATAAATTCACCGGGACAACGAAGGTTTTGGTTGATCGGATGAACTCTCCACCTCTCTCGTCCAATTCGCGGTAAATGGCAAATCGGGTTCAATCGCGAGGAACGAAACGGAAGCTTGAGGCAAAGTTTATTTCACCAATTTTCGCGTAATTTCACGAGCTCGCGAAAATATACGAAGAGAGAGTATAACGATTTTGCTGTACGCTGCATTTGATATGACGACTTGCAGATTACCGTTTTGGCTTTGATTGCCGCGTATTTCTTCCGTTTGCGTCTTGCAGAAGTGGTGGGAGCTGTTTTCCAAACGCCGAAAGCGTTTAAGGGGTCTTCTCATTTTAGACGCTAAAAAAGGCCATTTTCATGAATTTTTTTGGTAGCTTTATATCATAGATATTGACATAAAAGTTGTTACAATTAATAAATACACTTTCGAAACACATAAACAAAAAAATTAGATGTATTTATGTAATCCAAACAAACTTTAAACGCGTTTTTATCGAAACAAGGTTTTTTGACGGCTTGTTGACAGAATCTTCGAAACTACTCAGCCGATCCTTATGAACTTTTAACCACATATTCTTTACAACTATAGCTATAGCCTATATCAAGCATTTTCAAAAATTTTGATATTTACTATTTTTTTTGCGGTAACGGTGAAAAAACACGTTTTTTTCTTCGAAAAATGTCTGCCATTTTGTTATTTTTGCATACATGAAAAATCGTATAATATGCGCTATAGCCAATAACATACTGAATCTAAAACCATTCGGTTTTTTCTTTCGGATAACCCATCTCCGAAATTGTATCAACAGCGCGGACCTACAATTTTTTTAGAACATTTTTCAATCACCGTTTTCGTCTATAAATACTGACTTTAATTACATGTAAATAAAATGTATTTCGAAAGTGTTTTATTAAGTGTAACAACTTTTATATCAATATCCATAATATAAAGCTATCAAAAAAATTCATGAAAATAGCCTTTTTCATCGTCTGAAGTGAGAAGACCCCTTAAAACAGCTGGATAAACTCAGAATCAATTAGGAACGGAATTCTCTTTCAAAGTGAATTTTTTCTACCGTTGGACGTTCGCTTAAATAATTGTTTTTAGTAAATAATCGTCGCAAGCTCGACACTTTGACTTTGAGTGACACACATATGGGCGGAGAAAGTCGTGCCACTTTTGCGATATGACACGTATGTGGGCAATAAAAATAAAACGTTTTTACTATACCGATTTGACTGTTATTTTTTAAATAATAGTTTTTGAAATCGCTGATTCCGAATCTGAAATTGGATTGCCTAAATTCAAAACGATGGATGCGGTATGACGGACGCAAATTTTAAAACTTGTTTAATTTTAACGAAAGCAAGTTAAATTTCCAAAATTCTGGATGCCGGCTCCAATATAGAGGAATAATATTCGAAGAGTAGTTGGATGTCGAAAAAATTGAATCATCGGATGATTGCGATCGCAAATTTTGAATTTGAGCTCTGACTCTAAAGATCTGAAGCTTGGATATATTAAGAAAAATCACTATTTAGTAAACCATTTATGGTAAACTAATATTCATGATGAAAAATGGAAAATAACATTTAGATGCTTTGATATCCCGCTGTCTGCAGAACTCAGAATCACAAGTCGAGGACGTGGCAGTTGTTAACTCCGATTTTTTATTTTTTTGTGCTTTTTGGATTGAAATTTTCTTCATCCTTTTCGTAGTTTTTGGTTTTACTGTATTTTTTTGTATCTTATTTTCAGTTTAATTTTTTTTGTTTTTTGTATTTATCATCTTTTTCTTTCATTTTTGGTGTCTTCAGGATTTTCCAAATTCGTATTTTTCAAACTATTTTCGGATTATTATCTTCTGTTCCGTGTCTAGGCAACAAATAAAAAAGAATTTTGGTATTCTATTACTAACACGTACGACATATCGAGATATTGGGGTGTGGTGTCAAATCTTACCTCAAACACCAAAAGATACAAACTGTCGTTGATACCCAGCTATCGTATTTTTCGAACTTTTTCGACTTCGATCCGCCATATTGCAACCGTCATTTTCAATTTCGAAAACCCGATATCAAGTTCAGCTTCAGTGACCTCATGAACCGTAATACCCAGATTATAGGATAAATCCTTCAAATAAATTTCTGACACAAAAGTGGCACGACAATCTCATTTTCGCCTCACTGCGCAGGGGTTAAAGAATAATTATTAACAAAAGCTCGGTTATTTAGTAAACTGACGGCAGCCCACTAAAATTATTCAAACTAAAAACCCACACTCGGTTTTTAAACATATCTATTCACTAAAAAGTCGCGCGCCAGAGTTGAAATGAAAACCGAGGTTGAAGTACAAAATTTAAAAAATAATAATGATACCTGTCCTCAAAAAATTATTCATACGCTTGTGTCCCTTGCAGCCAGAAGAGCTATTTTCCTCCCTCTCTTCCGGCGACATAAGGGCGGCAAAAGGAACACGAATGTCGTTATTCGTGGGTCGTTTAACTTTATATTACGGTCCACCGTAATGTAAATTTTCTCGCTCTCTCTCTATTCGCTCTACTTTCCATCCTCTTCCGCGCACTTGAGACAGAAACCGATAAATTGCGACAATAATGTTTGGCACTCGGTGGTTCGGTACTTGATATTTCTATAGCAATAATATGGCCCTTCCTTGCTATGTGATGCACCATCTGCTTTGCAAGACAACAAAAGAGATAAAGGAAGCGATTGTTTCATATCGGATGTAGCGTAAAGTGTAATGCATTCGCGCTTTCCCAGTACAAAGCGTCTTCGAAACTCCTAATCTTTCAGTGTATGCAAACTGCCCTACGTATATGGGGTTTACTAGCATTGTTCGCTTTACGACACGACGATGAATCTGCAAAGCGCATGACGGAAGTCTCGCCTGCAGAAGACTCTAGTGCAGCAATATCGTAAAATACACGTGCAATCCGGGGAACACCTATAAAAATAAAACGTAGCCAAATGACCACGTGATCTTTCTATATTCATATGTAACAAGTAGAAATTTTTCTTAGCCGCTGGCGCAGTGATGGCTAGGATTGATCGTTTTCGGTTGTAAAGGTGTTGAGCCACGAAGAAACACATTTTAGGATGTTGCGTCCAAAATTAAAAATGGTAATAAAATTTTTCAAATTTGATAGGTCATTATGTAAAACATTTGAAAGGTTATGTAAAAATGTTACGATGATTAGGAAGCTGGCTACTGAGAAATTAGAATTCACAAATTACACGCGGCCTTATGGAAACTAAAGCAACTTTGCAATTCTACTAGCAAATACCAAACTTTGCTATTTGTTTTCAAGAAATAGAAGAAACATTTATGAATGATCTTTTTTTTATTTCACATATATGAAAAACAAAAGTGGCTTTATGGTGCAAGAAACGACGTCGTCCGTGATCGAAAATGAGTATTTAAATTTGCCGCTACTTTCGGGCTATGCAACGTTCCCGCTATATTCTTATATGTTTTTCCTCAAGTGTGGTATTTTTGGTATTTTTGGCATAATTTTTTATAACAAAAAATAATAATGGCAAAGTTACTTCAGTTTCCATAAGGCTGCATGTAATTTGTGAATTATAATTTCTCAGTAGCCAGCTTCCTAATCGTCGTGAGATTTTTACACAACCTTTCAAATGTTATACATAATGACCTATCAAATTTTTAAAATTTTATTATCATCTTCAATTTTGGACCCAACATCCTTGGTGAATACACACTACTGCACACAATCGATATGGTGTTTAGTAAGGAGTAGTGGGTCGGGAAATTCAAACGGACCATCTGAGATGAAATGCAGGCTCAGTGGGGTTCATGGATTGGATTGTTGGGGCTGAAAGTGTTAGGGGCGAAGTTTGGGAATCTCTTGAAGTTTTCTGAAGAGCAATTTGACGGAAAAGTGCGAAGTATTGATCGTCGATAATGCTAACTTTGGGAGAATAATGGTGATTTATATGTATAAGGATAGTATCGTCAATAGTTATAGTTGTATTCTAATATACACTTGGTTCCTACTAGAAACGAGAAAAACTGTTAATATTTTATGACAGCGTTATGGAAGAACTTTTACGAGTGTTTTCATGTTTGGACAAAAAGCATTTTTCTGAACAGTTTGAACGGTATATACACTTAAAAGCACCTACACAAGAGGAAAAGAAACATTATAGCAACATTTTGAAAAAAAATCTGCACGTATTCAAAATGATACACTGCAACATTTCACCCCTCTTGGTATTTTGTCTCCAACTCAACAGTTTTCGAGATACGCCAAGCAATTGTTCGGACGATTTTCCGACGTCAGGGCAAAAAAATATCAGAAAAATATTCTGAAAAAATTGGAGCGAATTTAAAATCGAAAATGAAAAGAGTTTCTTCTCCTGATATTTAGTTATAAACGCCATACTTTTTGAGTTGAGCCATCCTACTCATCAGAGTTTCGAGCGAAAATAGTAAAAAAAAAATCTCAGAGGAAAATTTTGAAAAAATTGCAGGCGTTCCAGTATAAACTTACGCGAGTTTTTACTTTCTTGACATTTTCTCTTAAACCCTATAGTTCTTGAGTTACGTTGCATTTTCCAAAATTTGTCTTTTTTAGCCAAAAATGAACTAACCTTACGAAAAAGGATGGTACAAAACTTAAAAAAGAAACAAAAATAGAGCTCCTGCTACCCCGTTCAAGTTTATCACGAATAAACATCACAAAAAGAATTCCATGAGCCAAGCGCCCAATTCTCGATGGTCGAAAAAAAAATCATAAAAATATAAATTGGTTTCCTTCAAAATGCCGTTCGATAAATTTGGTTATCTTTTTGCTCGACAAAGCTATGTAACTTTTAGAGCAGCAAGAAATATAGACTGGTGTATCCAAACTTTTGAGTGGGAGTGTTCGTATATGTCATCTTATTTCATCTCATCTTCGCTTTATTGTATTTTCGATAATTCTGAACAATACGGCCGGACAACAACTCTATTCTATATTTCTCCATTCTCAGGCATCCCTCTCTATCTCTATTCTGGAGCCGGTTCAATCAGAAACATCTCCTTGCCAAAATATCTCCTGTCTCAAACATTTTTCTGCCGAAACATCTCTATTCGTAAGGAACACAATTCCACAATAATTCACTTCTGAAATATTACTACTCTTATATATCTTCATTCCACAATATTTCGTATGCGAAACATCTCTATTCTTCAAAATCTCATGTGATATACAAATCATCCGTATTCCAAAAATTTCATCTTACAATATCTCTCTTACGAGACATCTATCGAGCAGAAAGTTTTACGCAATGAAAATATCAGTACTTCACCATTCGCCAAAAATATGGAGATAATTTGACATACTTGAGCTGTTATTGATATTAACGTCGAATGATGATGACGCCAAAAACGTTTTAACATACTGTTCAAACTGCTAATCTACAAAGCAATCCTGAAACCAGGCTGGGTATATGGCATCCAACTTTAGGGAACATCAAGTGTTTCCAACATCGAAATTCTACAGAGGTTCCAATCTAAGGCACCAAGGATTGTTGTAAATGCTTGGTGATGTGTCCCCAATAAAATAATACACCTATGAATGAACTCTCAAGCAAGTGGCACAACGAAAAATACATAAGCAGCACAGCGAAAAATACATAAGAAGATTGACGAACCACTGTGGCACCCTATCCCGACGAGTTCTAGACCGCCGCGGCGAAATAAAAAGGTCAAGCGGTTTAAACTTTTGGACCTAATAAGACGACTTCATTTGGAAGACAAAATAGATGAATATGCCTGGATATTCGATCCTATGCGACGTAACGGAAAACGAACAAAATTATTGAATATCCCGGCGAGGTAGCTTATAGTTGAAATATATATATGGTTTAACTAACAACTGGATAAAATATAATCAAACTTTAGAATATGTTTCAATGGAATATTCTATTAATGTTCATGTTACTAACCACTTGTGGATTCTTGCAGAATTGTTCCTCTTTTTTAGATTCCTTCATTTCGAATGACGTCAGTTCGAATGGTCGTTCACTCGACCATTTCGAACATTCGTAAGGGTAATGTAGCACGCTCCTATAAAAAACAGAAACTAAAAAAATTATGTGAAAACACATAAGGATTTGAAAAAATCTAAGTCATTGCAAATGAAAGAATTTGTGTACTGATTTTCTGACGAACAATTCATTATTTCAACGATTGATTGTTCAATAAAATCAACTACTTCATAAATGTCGGCTTATTACTAATCGAAATAAAAGTTTGTAGTAAATATGTGTGAACTTATAATCAATATTTAATCAATATTCAAGACATAATTGATATTTAGAAACAAATTTGATGGAATATTCCATTAATGTTTATGTTTCTAAATACTTTTGCATTCTTTGAGAATTTCTTCTCGATTTCAAATTTCCTCATTTCGAGTTCTTTCGAATATTGTATTTATGAAATCGTTCATTCAACTATTTCAAACGTTTGTAAAGTTAGCAATGGGGAATAGCGCTCTTCTACTTAAAAAAAATAGAAAATAAAAAAAACTATTATAGTCGAAAACATGAGTATTCAAAAAAATCAAAGTCATTGCAAATAAAGGAATTTGTGTTCTGTTTTTTTGTTGAACAATGGAATCATTTTAACGATTGATTCAATAAAATCAACTACTTGATAAATTTCGGCTTATTACTATTCGAAATCAAAGTTCACAACAATTAGGTGTGATTTTTTTCAGATTCTTATCGAATCGCGAAGTACTGATATACTATTTAAATAAATTTTTTTTCTAAAAATATACGTGCGATATATATTTGACATAATCTATTCTGGACACAAATTGACGGTCGAAAAAAGTTGATGAAATATCATTGCGTTTTCATGGCGCTTTTGAACCGTGCGTCGAAATAAAAATAGTTTAAAAAAACACGTGAAAGAGAGCTTGAGAGTTTTCAATTACGCCTGTTTCGTTGATGATAGTCTATGAATAATCCCGTGCCTTAATTTTGTCGCTGCCACGTGAAAAGCGAGGCAAAATTTTACTGTACACACGGTGAATATAAATTCAAAAATGCATAAAGAGCATACATCCGGATGACCGAACTTTATTATCCGCTCTTGCACGTATCGCAGCCTGGGATTTCCTCTCGTCTCGCCTCGTCGTATGATCCCGTTTCACATGCATGACCATGGTCGGGTGTGCAACAAAACGTAAGATTGAACCGACCTCTCCACGTCTGCCGTATACACGACCGCAATTCTTATCTGCAACCTCCATTTTCGAACCCCCTCGATCAACCATCTTGGACCAATGCCATGTGTCTTGTTTGTGCCAGGATATCCCGGAGAAAAGTAGAAGACGCAAATTATTGCACTTACACACGCGCTCCCGCGAAACCAATTTTTGGCAGTATTCGCGTTTACGTGTGTAAAAAATTTGCAAATTGCCGAGGTCAAGGTCGTGATCTTCGAACCAACGAATTCACGAGCAAAGTGGCCGGTCAGTCAGAGATTTATTGCTTACAGAATTTGAGCGAATGAAATCTTTCTCACCGTGAAAAATGTTCGATGCGTCAAAATATTGATTTGCTTATGCGACAAATGTCTGCACGCTCGTAACTACAGTATCGTAGATAGCACTATATTATTGTATAGTATATATAGTATATATAATACATAGTATATATCGTACATGTAGTACATAAAGTATACGGTACTATAGTATATAGTAAATAGTATTGTTGTTTTGCACAGTGAACATCCTTGTATGACAATAACTGTTGCCATTACCTATGCGAGACAATTCGCATGATAATTTTTCTATGGGTAATGCGAGATTTAAAAAACTGTCATCCGACATTTTCACGATTTTTCGACAGCAATGGCCACTGACAGTTTGTTTTTCGATTGCAAAAATCGTCTGACAAATCTATCAACAGTTTGAAGAATAATTATACGAGACTTTTACCATATTTTCATTATCGTTGTTTCATACCTGAAGGATTGAGGTTTGCAGAAGTTAATTTTTTAAATTAAACAACGTACAACGTAAAACGGGATTAAATTGACATTAAGGTAGAACGAGCGCGCGCTCTTAATTTCTATAGATTTCGTTTAAATTTTAAACAGCTATTGATCATATCGTTATGCATGTTTGAAGGAAATGTCAGAACAGGCGAGTATTTAGATTGGGAGATAATGGGTTTTAAAAATGCAGCTTTTGAAACTGCAGGGTGTGCATTGAAATTTAGAGAGAATAGTTTTCCGTATAAACAATTTGTCCTCTATAATAAGAAGACATATTGCAACACCGCATCGGTCCACGTATCCAATGGCGTAAGTTTGCGCGGCATATTTAAAATAATACTGCCACACACATTTTTATTCGGAAGTAATTTTTAATCGAACAAAGTTTTTTAATCAGTTATGAATTAACCAACACTTTTATTTTTTAATGAAGATAACACAAACAATATAAAATATTAATATTTGTAACGCAAATATTTTTTTTATGATAAAAGTTTTCAACTTTAGAAACACGATAGATTTTTTCTCGAAATTTTGTACAATACTGTTCTGCGGTGTTGTCATGTGTCTTTTTATTATGGGGGACAAATATTTCTTTACGGAGAATTATTCTGTCTTTACTGAAGGTTTTTAGCAAAACCGAATAGTAAAGGCAATGCAAACTTTTTTCACTCTTTCCCTCATTAGTTTGCTATCGAAACATAATTTTTTTTCAAAATTTATAAACACAACAGAATGGTACAACGAATTATGAAAAGTTGCTATTTTAAAACCCGTTATCTCCCAATCTAAATAGTCGACTGTTCTGAAAGTTCACTCAAACATGCATGATGATATGAACAATTTTTAGTTAAAATTTAAACAAAATCCATAGAAATCAAGAGCGCGCCCTTGTTCTGCGTTGAGGGTAACTTTGACAGTTTTTGGAGATACTTTAAGAGAGCGCCAAAATACGGTTTAAATATGTTCAAATGTGTCGGTCAAGTTTATTACAATGTTGCTAGAATGTATTGTAATGTTGCTCAAGTTGATTATGATCTCAATGATAATTATACGTCTGATTAAGTGCCTATAATAGTACCGTAGGTACTTGATATTTTTATGTAAAATGTTTCCTTGATTGAGATGACAATTGGATTGTAAACAATCGCTGTTTTTCATTCAATTCCATGTATAATGTATCAAATATTTAATTGTTGTATCAAAGTGATGTCAAAGTAACCCTCAATCTTTGATATAAGTTGCATTTCAATGCCTTGTCAAAGAAACCCCACACGCGAGGTTACTTTGACACTTAAAAAAACACATATAAAATCGTAGGGGATGGTGGGGAGTGACTTTCTTATACATTTGATAGCCAAAGGACACATTGTTCTATGGGAGCAAAAAAGTTGGAATGTAGGATGGTGAAAAGAAGTGACCTATAAAAAATTCCAAAACTTGGCCAACATTACCCCATTTCACGGTAAAGTTCCTGGTGATGAATATTGGAAATGTCCTTATCAGGAACTGCAAATTAAGCTTGTGGAATTGTTTAAGGTATTCCCGACTCTGAGGGCCGTATTTTGTGGTGGCAAAAGAAGGGTCCACCTTTTGTATAATTGGTAAATTACAGGGGCGCGGAATAAAGATACTTCACAATCAGGTATTAAACCCAACGATAAACTGGAAAAAAAGTTCCTCGCAAATTTTGCACATTTAAAACCCAACGATAAACTGGAAAAAAAGTTCCTCGCAAATTTTGCACATTTAAATTGGCTTGAAATTTTACCATTATACTGGGAAGTATTTTTACTTGATTAAAGACGAGAATCAGTTGATTGTTAAATATTCGGGTACGTGAAAGGAATACGTTGACAACCGGCGAGGCCATGTTTTATCTTAGACTTATAAGGTTTAGCGAACGATATATACTTTTCTAATTTGCAATCTTCCATACAACTTTCCTTCATTTGTAAATCAGATAAAAATGAAATGAATATTAATGTTAATGTGAAATAAATATTAAATGAAATTATTTTGTAAAGCACTTCTTACAATACAACATATTTTTGTTTATTATTGCACATATGTGTTCTCGAGATACTATCAAATCGAAGTGTAGTAACCTGAAAGAAAATAAATCATTATTATTGAGCACTAACGACGATGTTCGATCTAAAGAAATAAGTACGTGTCGAGACTTACATTACATCGTAACGTATTGACGGAGCTACCATCAGCCTCGTTATCAGGGTGCAAGGACTCTCAGGCGCCGCGATAAAATCGAATACGTCTTTCCCGACGTAATATAACATCTGCATGGCTCTGCGTACCATTGCAATCGCTACTAGGGTCACAGCATTTCATTACGAAACGAGCTCGAACGTTTCCCCGTGAAATTCCCGGTGATAACATTGCCGTTGGCGGATACAAGGACAGAATCATTTGTCCGACCGTTCTCGGCTTCTACTACTGTGGGACAACTCTCACTAATTTAAATGTACATTTTCCACGTGACATACTCGAAATACCGTTCCACCCCGATTTTGCAAGTGAAGTTATTTGAATCTATTACGTATTGTGAAAAATCGAAATGGGTAAAAAAACAGGCTTTTGAAAGCATCTTTTGGGTAAACAATATCTATTTGATTTCTCTGAGGAAATGTAAAGGAGCCTCCATTTTTGGGTAGAAGAAGTTTCTCAATTTTTCCCCAAGATTCAATAGAAATGTTTTAAGTTCTAATGTGACAAGAATCATTTTGGGGATTTGGATGTTATTGGATGATAGATTTTTCGAGAACGCTTTAGTCATAATTCGGATGATATTTACGTATCGAACCGAATAAAATTTGTTTAACCCTTCATAACTCGACGACGTAAAATAAAAAAATAGTTGACTGTGGTAGGATTTAATAAATTTAGAACACCCTTATTATTTAGTTGTTGAAACATATAATCATGGGGCTAGTTATTAAGCAATAAGGGGAGTGTGACAGACATGTCACATTGTGTCGTGACATTCTTTCATGATTGATGGAATGCTTGGAAACAGTTGTTTCCTTGTTGTAGCACATAGCGGTTGATATCGATTTTGTTGTCGTTAGGGTATTTTTTTTTCGATTTTCGCGAACTTCTATTTTCAATTTTTTAAAGGATGTACGTGAATGAAATGCATGTATAATTAAAATAAAAAGCATGGATAAATCAGGCATATACAACATTTGCACATTGCCTGTTAGTCGTTTTATTTTCCTGAGAAATCTTATTTTGATCACAAACCAGAATTGATCAACAATTTTTCTCATAGATGGAGCTTAGCGAGGGAGTTAAGGGTTCTTCTCACTTCAGACGCTAGAAAAGGCGATTTTCATGATTTTTTCGTAGGTTTATAGTATAGATATTGATATAAAAGTAGCTGTACTTAATAAATAGACTTTCAAAATACATTAAAAAAATTTTTAATGTATATACGTAGCCCAAACAAACATTAAACGCGTTTTTCTTGAAACAGCGTTTTTCGGCCGCTTGTTGATAAAATCTTCGAAACTACTGGACCGATCGTTATGAAATTTTACCCACATATTCTTTACAACTATAGCAATAGCGCATATCAAGAATTTGTTAAATTTTGATATTTACTATTTTTTTGCCATCAACGGAGAAAAAACACGTTTTCTTTGTTTTTTTCGAAAAATGTCCGCCATTTCATTAATTCTACATATATAAAAAATCGTATGATATGCCTTATAGCCATTAACATACCGAATCTAAAACCGTTTTTTTTTGTTCCGGATGATCAATCTGCGAGACTTCATCAACATCGCAGACCAACAATTTTTCAGGACATTTTTTTACCTACCATTTTCGTCTATAAATAGTGACGTCAATAAATAAAACATTTTTTAAATGTATTTCGAAAGTGTATTTATCAAGTGTAACAGCTTTTATATCAATAACTATAATATAAACCTATCAAAAAAATTCATGAAAATAGCCTTTTTAGTGCCTAAAGTGAGAAGACTCTTTAAAACAATAATGTATATTTTTATTCGGGCCATATATAAACCCCGTGGACGAGGATAGAAGAATACGCTGATGCTGGATTTAAAAAAAGTTCAGAATGCATAAAAGTAAAACGCACAGCCAGCTGTTACGAAATAATGACCACTCGATGAAAAACGAGGCAGACAGACGTACGAAGGAGGAGCAATCGTTCAATGAAATAGAATGATCGAATGCCCAACGCAGTATGAATAATTGAAGACGGGAGGGATTTTGTCGAACGGTGAAGTTAGCGTTTTTTTTTGTTATGAGTAAGGGGGATCGATTTTATCGTGGGATTAAACTCGAGCTGCGGATGGAAGAGTGTAATAAACACGAATTTTCCGATACTTCGGTGCAGTATCGTATACGCGAGTACAGCCAAGTTCGGTCAAAGCTCCAAGTGTCACTGCTATCATGGTCAATAACGCACTTGGTGCGCAGACACCAATTTCGCAAACCTCCTCAAATTTGAGGCATCGAGACGGTTGCTTCGTGCGATCGTCAAGCTTTTTATATTTACTCAAATTAAATTGGAATGCCAACGTTATCAGCATCGAAAGGAATATGGTTTGCTATAACGCCAGGATTTTTTACTATTTCAATTGTACATTTTTAATCCTATCACTGCTGTATAATTGGTTTTCAACAATTAAAATTGAAACGTTTGATCGACATTACTGTGATCGATCTTCTTGGATCTGTATAATGATTTTCCGATCATGCAAATAGCTTTACGTTGTTTGGCGTGTAGTGGTGCTGTGACAATGTTCAAATTACTTATCGGGGTACCCCCTCTGGAAGCCCAATTTGCAGGGTTAGCATGATACATTTCTACTTGTAATACATTGAGTGAGATCATCAACGACCTTTAAATGATGCTCATCGTATCTTCTGTAAATTTGGAAACAATCCATCAAGTGGTTCTCGAGATATTATGTCCACCGACTTCGAAAATAGTGTTTCGAGAAAAACTCGTTTGAAGTTTGAAGTATGGTGCTGCTACTGCTCGCCCGGCCGACTGTTAGAAGCTGTAGCTCGTTCAATTTTAGGAATATTTCAATGAAATTGTCAGGGAATATAGCTAAAAGGTGAATCCATCAAATGAAAATATTATTGAAAAATGCAATTTTTCGACCCACCTAGGTAGATGGAGCCCGTTATGGCGTCAAGCTTTTTGAGCATTCCGACGCGAGCACTGTAAAGTCGATCGTAACTTTCAGAACTTTATCAAATATCTTGAAGATCATTTGACGAAAACAAATTCCATATTGTCGTTTTCCCATCTTCCACATTTAAATCGATCTTTTTGACAGTTATGTCTCATTTCATTCAATTACTTTATTTATTATTTAATATAGAATTTTACAATATTCAGGTAGTACAATAACGCCACTTTTTTCTTTCCGACTGGCGCCAGCCAAATCGCAACGAGAAATAATTATCATCTTCGAGACTTGTTATAACAATCCGAGTAGAGAAACATCGCAGTTCTAATTGAGCAACGAAAATCTTTGATCAAGAGCGATGCATTGGCCGCCTGTTATTCATCATAGCTTCACAACTCTCCTCGACGTCGATCGAAGTCGAAGTCCAAAAACAATATCATTAATCTACGAAGATCTTTTGGAAATTCATCATTCACCTTTGCCTGAATGTTTACCACTTTGTGAAGACGGAAGTGATAACGCAGCAGAAGAAATCCATGACAGGGTGAAACAATTATCATCTCTCGATTCCTTCAGTCCTTAACGACTCAGCCAACGAAAAATTCGCTGACTAACGTTCACGATTGATGGATCAGGAATACAAGGACTTGACACGCGCAGGTCGAGGTCGTCCATACGCGTGCGGAATTCCCTCACAGAGGATTTCACAAAGATAATTAGCGCGGAAGAATTTCTGTTTTTAAGAATTACTGAGGAGTTACGTGGGTTTCGAAGCCAAAAAAGCATATTTTATCTCTTTAAAAAAAAATATAATATACAAATAATTTTATTCAAAATGTTAACCACATAACAGTGCAACATTTCAGATATAAAAAAAAACTTCCTCCAAAACTTTGCGAATTTTACTCAGTTGGACCTGGTTTCCAGAGGCCCCTAAAAAAGTGTTCTCGTGGTGGTCAGGGTACCTCATGATAACTTTATCTGAAATTTGAAAAACACATTTTTTCTGTTAGTAGATAAGTATAACTCGTGATTGGACAAAGGATTTTAAAAAATTGAAACTTGAATTTTTGGCCGAGTTGTATGCAAAATAGTTCAATTTTTGGTACGATTTACACTCCGCATAGCGTTATAAAATTGGTTGTCATAAACAAAAACCTTCGTTCAATCTTTAGTCGATGCTATTTTGAAGAAGTGTGCAACATTCCAATAAGATCACTGCATTCGTTTTTGAGAAATCGTGTCCACCGACGTCCAAAATAGTGTTTCGAGAAAAATGCGATATACCTGCGTCGCTCCTGGCCGGTCTTTCCCAACCACTGTCGTCGAATATGTATAAGAGAATATCCATAAGTCGAATATCCATAAGTACGAATATCCATAAGTATTAATATCCATAAGTCGAATATCCATACGTATGTATAGAGTAAAAATGAGTTTGTTTGTTTGGTTTTGTTTTTGACGCTCATTTCTACTCTATACTCACCCTCTATACTCACTTTTCCTCTACCTCCCGCCATTTCTGGCACTCATTTCTACTCTATACTCACTTATGGATATTCAACTTATGGGTATTCACTTACGAATATTCACTTATGGATATTGGCACATGGATATTCGACTTATGGATATTCGTACTTATGGATATTCGGTTATACAAACTCGACTTATGGATATTCTACTCCAATCTTCCCAACAGGGGGAATTCCCAAAGGCTCTCTCTCTCCTAGACTTTTACTCCGATTGATTTAATATTTTGGGAGAATATTCTAGACATATTGTACTATTAGATAATAACATTTAAAAAATGAATTTTTTGAAATGTTCACACCCACGTGACCCCTTGAATTGCCCACTCGTGAATAATTAATAGTCTTCTCGGTGAACACTCTCTAAGCTGTTGGCTTCGCCAACACCGTTGGCTTTGCCAACACCCCGCAGTACCCGGATATATATTTTTGAGCAGTCACGTTGAATGATGCGGACTCACGATTAACCCCCAACGTGATGATCGATCGTCGTTATTCTTCCTGTGAACGAATTACGCTTCCGAAGGAGAACAGATTTGACGTCGAGAATATAGAAAAGATCCGGAATCCCCTGAAGGGCAGAGGGGACGACAAGTTTTCGTGTGGAACGCGTGAACGACGATTGTTTCATTTGTGTGACGATTTGGCATTGGTGCGATGTGCGAATCTTTGTGTGGGTGAATTTTGGTTAGCGGTGCCAAGAAACTTTGCAAGATGGTTTTTCTGCCGTGAGGACGAGGAAGGGATGTTCCAGAGCCACATGAGAGTAGTCAGTAGTTCCCTCGGTCTTAGGCACATCGTGTCTCGCTGGATTCATCGTGCTTAGTTCTGACGTTTCTCGGTTCCTCTCACGTACTTCCGGTCTCTTTTATTGCCTCTTTTTATCTTCGTATCTCATTCGTGCTCAAAGTGTTACCAGCGTCGTAAAGTTTCGTGAAAATGGCACGCGGTGAGTGGCCCGATCGTCCATGGAACATGTATACTTATCCAGTATTCAATTACATGTCCATGAGAAACGTGTGTCTTATCAAGTATTCAATTAAACGTCCATAATTTCCACTCGATGCTTCGCCTACTTTCTCAATCCATTTTCTTCCTCTCCCCTAACTATAATGTTTATTGAAATTCGATAAGCTTCCTCCCCGTAATCGTGAATAAATAATCTACCTTGTGTATATTTCATAGAAAGTTAGTCGCTCGTGCGCGGGGTGCACAGTCGCGCAGAAAGACGAGGGAACAAACAAATTCCCCCTGTCACGGTCGATTGCTCCTCCGAAAACTTATTTCTGGCTTGTTTCTTTCTTTTGAGGCGTTTTTCTCCCTGGGCTCCAGAGCTTTCCTACCTTCTCGCTTCATCCCTCTCTCTCTGTCTCTCGCTATATATATCACTTGTGAGTTTTATTAATATTATTATTATTAAACTTTATTTGTATTTTAGTTGTTTAAAATTTGATAGCTGCTATTTCTTGTTATGTTATTTTCTATGTTATTTTCGTTACGTTACTTTATTTTATTTTTAGTTGAATATGACATATCGCTTTTCTGCTTGTCACTTTGTTATGCCTCTGTGCGCATGTATGCAAATGATGTTTTTCAGTTGCATAACTTCTTCCAGACGTTTGTTATCTGTTCTATTTTATTTTCACTGTATTTTTATCACTGTCATTGTTTTTATTCTTATTTTAAGACGTCTTTTTCCTTATCTGTACCTTATTGCCTAAAGGTTTATACCAAGACATAAAATAAACCATTGATCAATCAATCAGCCTCTCTTGATCTCTTCCCTTCCTTCTTTTCTTCCTTTCTCCTACTCCTTTACGTCCTCTACACTTTATGCCCATTTTGCGACCTCCCGCTCTGTGTTCCGTTCTCATCGGCAGATTATTCCATTACAAAGGATTCGGCAACATTTGATCGTCCGCGATTATTTTTCCCGAGCAAACAAACACAGTTGAGCAACGATACGAGTCGGAAATGATGGCACAGCGACAAAAAGTGTTTCACGGAGGGATGTGCGAGGCTCGAAGA
The DNA here is from genome assembly GCA_951751655.1 of Ophion costatus. Classification (NCBI taxonomy): domain Eukaryota; kingdom Metazoa; phylum Arthropoda; class Insecta; order Hymenoptera; family Ichneumonidae; genus Ophion; species Ophion costatus. Next base: position 5,323,683 of record OX632362.1, on the reverse strand, counting down.
GAACGCGAGACTGGATCGTATTGATTTTCCCTTTCCCATACACGGATACGAACCTATTCATCCCTGCCTATTAATATCCATTGTATACACGTATAGCCATAACATTGTCATAAACGCGTGAGGAAGACAATCGAGATGAGTGTACGAGTCGCTTAGCCTATTCTTTTTATCCAATATCCAGTGCGCGCTCCTACGCGGCACGCAACTCTTCTCATAGCCTGTCGGTTTGTCTCTCCGAGTGACATTTGGATCTCAGCGGTTCGGATTGAACGAAAAAGAGCCGGGTGGGAGGAACAGGGGAAAAAAAGAAGTGAAGAACCGACCGACGCAGTGCCCGATTGATTTTCGAAATCAATCACGTATACATTCCAAGCCAGAAGTGCGATTGGATCGGAATTCCAGTATTTCGCGATTCGCAAAAAAACGTCGACAAAATTCAGACATATTCACGATGCTGTGAAAATTTATATTCAATGATAGTATACTGGAATGTGATTGATAAATTGTTTGAAAAAAAAGATACTTGAAAAAAATTTCCTATATACTTCTTAATTTTTTCAAGTATCTTTTTTCGCTTCCTCATATTTTTCTGTTCGAAGTGTTTCCAGGGTTATTTATTCGACATTGTTTAGTTGATGAAATCGCGCGCGCAATCACTCCGAAATTGCATGGTGGTAGTGAGGGCTCTGTGTTAAAGAAGACACAAATCGTAAAAAATCTTTTTAAAAAGAAGCTTATATTTATAAACTAGGGAACTAAAATGTAGAAAATAATATTTAGTGTATGAGGTTCAATAGTAAAGCTGCGGAAGAACCCCATCCTCAGTCAATGATCAAAGGCGGCGGCAGTACTTAATAGAACTTACATAAACATAGAATTTAAAAAATGTAGATATTTGCTTAAAACCTTGAGGCGTGAAACGTCATTACATTTGAAATAAAGCCTTAAGGAGTTACGTGGCTTTTGAATCCAAAAAAGCATATTTTCTCTATTAAAAAAATATAATATATAAATAACTTTATTTAAAATGTTAGGCACACAAAAGAGCAATATTTCCACAATATTGAAAAAAAAATTCATCCGAAAATTTTGGAAATTCAGCCGGTGGGACTTGGTTTTCAGAGGCCCCTAAAAACAGTGTCCTCGTGGTGGTCAGGATAACTCAGGATACCTTTGCCTAAAATAAAAAAACCACATTCTTTCTGTTAGTAGATAAATATAGCTCGCGATTGAACGACGGATTTAAAAAGAAATTAAATTTGAATTTGGCAGAGTTGTATGCAAAATAGTTCAATTTTTGGTACAATTTACACTACGTATAGCCTTGTAAAATTAGTTGTAATCGAAAAAAATCTTCGTTCAATCACTAGTCAATGCTATATTGAAGAAGTGTGCAAAATTTCGATAAGATCGGTGCATTCGTTTTTGAGAAATCGTGTCCACCGACTTCAAAAATAGTGTTTTGCGAATAATGCGACATACCTGCGTCGCTCCAGTCGGTCTTTCCCAACGGGGGAGTTCTACAAAGTTCTACTAAGTATGGTCTGTCTGCGCCTTTGATCAGTGATCATGCATGGGGTTCTTCTGTAGCTTTACTGTTTAACTTCATACACTAAATATTATTTTTTACTTTTCAGTTCAATAGTTTATAAATAAAAGCTTGTTTTTAAAGAGATTTTTTACGTTTATTTTACTTTAAACTTTTTAGTATTAAAATTTGTTTATTTGCCATGCCAGACCCTCATAGCATTGAGACATCGGCGTAATAAAAACGTTACCATAGGTTATAAAATTTTTGCGAGAAACTTTATAATAGAGTATAAATAAATAGTATAGCACTATAAATAGTGCTCAAGTCAAGAAAGTTGATGAGCCCAAACTTGATTGTCCTACCATTTGCTATCAGGAAATTTCAGTTCCCGAAGCTGACGACCATTATCAGACTCTCGTTATCATGTGTAATGAAAAGTGCTCATGATAACAAAACAAATGAGCACAAACTCGACTGTCCTATTATATGCTATGAAGAAGTTTTTTGCCCACCTCCCACCTCCATCATCAGACCAGCTCCATGTTACCATATTGTTACATTGTCACCGAAGTTACATAGGAATGCCAAATTTCAGTTCCACCGGATGCCAGCAAGTGCTTGAAAAATGGATTACACATTTTGAACCAGAAAGATAGACTTATGAACGAAGCAAGTTAAATAAAAGCTTGTAAAAAGTCCCAATGGCATATCCATTCTTTAGAATGATCAAATCCAAAAGAAATCCGAAGAAGTCATGACTATTCAGAAAAATCAGCAAAATCATTGCATATGAAGAAACCTTTTTTTACTGATTATTCGTTGAGAAATTGTTTGTTTAAAATGCTTGCTGGTAATGCTTTGGAGATATTATTATTCAAAATCAATGTTAATAATAACTTCAGTAGATCGAATTTTTTTCTGATATTCGTCGAATCGTGAATCAATGGAATTCTGATGGAATTGAACTTTTGACTGAGAATGTATTATGATACAACCTTAAGCCTGATGAACGTTATTTTTCGTGTCTATCCGTAGAAAATTGTGCAGTGTGTGTTGGTGTGCGCGAGAGTGAGGAGTCTCGGTCGTCCGAGGGTTGAAAAGCGGAGGATGAATAAGAGTCGATTGAGCGAAGTTGAGGCTCTAGTTCTCTCTGAGGGTGAGGCGAATACGTATACCTCTCTGGCTCGAAGCTTCGAACAAAGGCTCGATTTACTATGGCAGCTTTGCGCGACCACGAAGGGATACACCTCTCTCGAACCTAATTTAACTTGCCAACTGAAATGAATTAATATATATATATATATGAATTTCAACACTGCAAGACTTTTCACGCCATTGTGTCTTGATGGAAGAAAAAACTCTCGATATTTTTGCATATTTCCCGTAATATTTGACTACAAGTCACCGGATATGTATGCAATTTTGGTATATCCGTCTTTTAGCCGGCGTCGTTAAGACCCTCTGATGTTCGTATATCGAGTGGAAACTTGTTTGAACTCGATCCATCTTGAAAAATACGACGCGAACAAAGGAATATTGCACACGTAGCTGTTATATTGGAAAATAACTTTGGTAAGCGCCAGAAAGTGTTTGCGTTGGCGCAAAAATGCTAAGTAAAACACTTTAACTGCTTTCCTATGTGTATAAAAATATATTTTCACATACGTACACAACGGTTCAAAAGTTTGGGAATACTTTCTGAACACTTTGACCAGGTATGGGCACAAAATAAATTCCAACCAAATATCTAATATTACGGAATGAGGAAGTTCAACTATTTTCTTCTTTATCGTCGATCGCACAATTTTCAAGTTACAACGCATTTACAAAAAATCTCAACAATTCCGTAATAATAGCTGAAAAGTGTTATGGAAAATATCGTGGAGGAGATAGTGAAAAACGAACACTACTTTTTTAAAATTATTCTCACTATACAACAAAATTACACGCAATTATATGGAAGTAGGAAAATTGACGAGGTTGAAGGTTGCATCGTTGGGATGCATAAAAATTCTTTTTAATATTCTTATTTTCATTGTTGCCCGAAATGATATTTGACAGATTTAGTTCATAGATCACTGAACAGGAATCCAAAAAAAATTTGGGTTCTTTCCGCAGTTCAAATGTGCTTAACGAAATTTGGGGAAATAAGGAAAAATAATTTTCGTTGAATATCAATGATGCAAACTTCAACGCCAGGAAAATTGTAGAATAACGAAATACGGAAAGTTTTACAAGATTCATTTAGTACAATATCGCGACTTTTATCTTTCCTATTGGCGCCAACAGAATCGGCCTCAAATAATTATTATTGTTAAGACTTGTTATAATGATATAAACAGAGAAACAACGCAGTTCTAATTGAGCAACGAAAATCTTTCATCAAGAGCGACGCATTGGACGCCTGTTACTTATCATAGCTTCATAACTCTCCATGACATCGATCGAAGTCAAAATCCGAAAACAATATCATATCAATATCCATCTATAAAGATCTTTCAGAAATTCATTATTCACCTTTGCCTGATTATTTATTATTTTACTTTTTCGTTGTTTGAGGAAATTTGGGGAAATAAGAAAAACTGATTGTCATTGCATATCACCGATGTAAACTTCAACGTCATGAAAATGGTAAAAGAACGACTTGTGGAGAACGTTTTCTAGTGGGTACAAAAAAAGCTGGCTCGTGCTAAGTTGAAATACTGGCTATAAAATTGGTTGAAGGATTACATGCTCCAGTATTTAAAAAATATCTACTTTCTTATTGTTGATTATTCTCTTACGCGTCTTTCGAAAACAATTTATTCCGACATCCCAATTAGGGGCGGAATTATGAGGGTGAACGTCGTCGCGCGTGCGGAAACTCCGTTTTTTTCAGCTGGCAGTCTGCACGATGCCATCACGCCATTTTAAATATTGTTCAATAAAGTGGTTATTTTCAAATTTCGGAAATAGATTATCTATACTCTGTTGAGCCATTTTTATATTTGGAACAATTTTTCATGAATGAAGAAATTTTCATAGGCAAAAAATTTGACACGAAAAAAACATTTTGTTTTTAAAATGTAATTGCTCGTTCCTTTATGAAAGTTAAAAAATTTGGTTAACGGACTGTAGCTACAACGCTAGAGAGAATCGCTCTGGATTATTTTGGGAACGTGCGACAAAGACAAGAACAAACGTACATGAACATGAATAACATGAAAATAAGCAATTACTACGAAATATCAATGTTAGGCGCGGCCCGTTCACTTTTTTTCAGACGACAATAAGACCTTCAACTTTTTCCTGGTCAAAAACGTAAACGGAATACTATTTTTTTAACAGCAAAGTAAATATATGTACACCTATGTACACTTGGGTGGCACAAATTTGAGCTTTTTTTCCTCTTTCTCACCATCTAATTATATTCTTCAATGAAAAAAAATTGTCGCCAATCCTGCGAGCGGTCAAAATATATTTAGAGGTAGCTCAAGCCTCCCAAAAATCCAAATTTTCATTAAAAAATCGATTTCTTTTCGTCCATTTCTCACCCATGAATAGAACGCTTTATAATTTTTAAATTAATCTCACGAAAGCTCTAGCCGGCCAATTAATATTGAGTGGCCACTCAAGGTGTTCGAAATTTACAATTTCCGCCAAAAAAGAAATCTCGCATGCACTATAATTCCTTGTAGCACAAAAACAAAATAAACAGCGAAGTATTACATTTTGTAAATAATTTATTATAATAGTTTGTAACGAACACCAACGAGACGATACGTGTTATTATGTATTGTTGTATTATGGCGTCGCTCGTCACAACGTACAGCTACCCACGTAGAAATGCCAATGCTCAGCCGTTCGTGGACAATCGGCTAAGACTTGGCCCAGTACTCGATGCCAAGCGTCGGCATTCTAGACTGGTCCAAGAGTCAGCATGTCGATGGTACAGAACAGACCCAACGCGGGCTCGACGCCAGGGCCAACGCCAGAGCCGGCGCTGGCTTAACCATATGTGGACAATCGGCTGAGATTTGGCCCAGTACTGAATACCAAGCGTCGGCATCCTAGACTGGCCCAAGCGTTGGCATGTCGATGCTACAGAACAGGCCCAACGCTGGCTCAACCGCTTGTGTACAATCGGCTTGAGACTTGGCCCAGTACTGGATACCGAGCGTCAATCGGGCCCAATGTTGGACCAATACCCGGCCAACTGTTAGGCCTTTCGGTAAGCCTACTATCGGACAACCGTACATCCCAGCGTCGGGCCAAAGAAATCACTCGTACCGTGGCGCAACACTAAACCGGTAGTGCTGCCGTTCATCGGCCAATGGTAGAATATGATTGGCGTGACGCTGGCTCGAGGTTGGGTCGGCTGCGTTGTTTTTCACGGGATAAGAGCAAACAGAAAGGTTATGTGAGAATAACTAAATAAATAATATCCATTTTATATTTTGTGGAAAAAATAACTCACGACTTTACTCCAGGATATTACTTACGCTGTTGAATAAAAAAAGCACAACAAAATTATTTTCACGTATAAAAAATGCGCGTATGAAAATCCACGAGGCACCGATGAACCGCACGAGTCGTGAGCACGCGGGAGGAAAACGTTGGCCCGCCAAAATGCCAAATCGCTGGCGTTGCATATATATATGTATGGACTATACCGTTCAAAGCCAGTGTTGGGCCAGGATTGGCAATTCGTCAGTTTGCCATACTAAAACTAAGCATTGGCAAAACCACGGTCAAACGATTGGCTCAGACTCAAGGCCTGCGCTCGCCCCAAAAATTGGCCGACGGTCATTAATTAGTACTGGCCCAGCGTTGGCTCTTCGATGGTGTGCCGAGCTTCAATTCGAGACTGGCAAACCCATGATCAACCGATTGGCCCACGTTCAGGGCCAACACTGGGACCCGATAGTTGGCTGACAGTTGGCAATCGATATTTGGCCCAAGGTTGGGTGTTCGTTGGTTTGCCATGCTTCAAATGAGCAGTGGCAGAATCGTGGCCAAATCATTGGCCCGTATAAAGGACCAACGCTGGGTATTAGTGGTTGGTGCTGAATATCGTACCAAGCGTCGGCCGCATCTTAAGCGCTGGCAAATTTTTCACGGGATATTGGCTGTCGTTAGCTATGACTAAAACGCTCGCCACCGAGTTACAGAATCTCGCTACTATACATGTGTGTACATCCACGCTTATGCAGCCATATTGTTCAGAGTTTTCAGTGTTAGAACAAGGAAGTTCTCCTCGTGTTGTTTTAAACGGCCAAGTGAAAAAATAAATTTGTGTGATTGATACCCCCATGGAAATTTATATACGCAAAACTATACTGCAAATTTATTTTATTAATAATTGTAGTATATGTGAAATGTATGCCACATATTGAAAATATATGTTGCATATATGTGCTAAATTCTAATTTCTGTAACGTTTTTATATATGAGATGTATATGCGTGGTATTACTGTATATCAATGTATCATATATCAATGATTTGTGTAGCATTTACCCTGCATATATACCACATATATTTAGCATATATGTTGCATACACACTGCATACATACCACGTATATACTGCATAAATGGTACATATATGCCACATATATACAGATATGCGTAGCATATGTACTGCATATACGCTACATACATACCACATACATAGCACATATGCAGCATATACATTGGATATATGTAAAAATCATGTGGCATACACGTAGCATATATGTGTAGCATATATGCTTAGTAAGTAAGTTTTATTTACATTTATTCTAAACTTATTCTAATCGGTAACATATACAGTGTTTATACACAGCATATATTTCTTGTCAGGAATATGTATCCAAAATGTATGCGTCATATATGACGCATAAATGACACATATATTGACGCATTCTCTCTGGAGCCACGGTGAGGAGTGGGTGGGGAAGGTACAGTGATGTTCCGGCGATGATTTGTAAAATTATGTTTTTTGCCATTTTATGGATCCTGAAAAGGACAGCGTTCGCAAAAACACCGCCTCCGTTGGCAAAGCCACGAAAGGCGGTGTTAACTGAAAAATAAAATAGAAGGTAGTAAAGGTGGTTTTGGAAAGGATTCGTTTTAAGACGGAATGACACCCGACGCGAAACTTCGATGCGGCCCCGGCTTCCGACCGGTAGGGCAGAACTCAATCGAGCTTCTGCGCCCCACCGACGGATGTCACCGCGCGCGTTCGTCGCCGCGCGCGCGGAGACATTGCGTCTCGCCTTCCGCGGGCCTCGACACGCTACGCAACGCATGTGTGCGTGCGTGTCGGTGCACGTCTACACCACGGTGTAGAGAGACGTTATTGGCGCTGCCACGGGCTTCAATGCGCGTCGCTGCAGACCACGAGGCGAGCGCCGCGCGCGGAATTCTCGTGAACTGAGCACGTCGAAGTTCGGGCGACATTTGCTCGCAATTATCAACAATTACACGACAAATCTAGATTACCACTTTTCTCCTAAGATATGCAACGAAGTGCAGTGATTGAGAGCTCAAATTGTTCGTTTTTTATGTGGCTACGCCGTCTAGCTTTTCTCTAAGTCGTGACATTAGCCAAACATCTGATTTTTCATCTTTTCAGTCTCGAGTTCCGCATGATAAGCCAGTCTACGTTTTTTTTCTCAAATTCAAAAAATTTGAAGGGCTGGAAGCTGTTCGTCTATCTATTTGACGTCGTTTGGCAAAGTTTCGACGGGATCTGAAGAGCCGTTTCAGAGATTTTTGGGTATCTATAATTCTGTTCTACCATACCGACCGCGATGAGGTGTCATTCCGTCTTTAGGAGTCTTCTCTTTAACACGGGTCGGCGTAAAAAGAGAGGTGGTTTTTTTGGGATTCCTTCCTTCAACAGCGGGTGGCGTAAAAAGGAAAAGGAATTTCAAGAAATTTTTCCCTTCCACACCGGACGGCATTTAAAAGGGAAAAATAATTTCCTTTCGGATAGGCGAGTTCACGAACTGCGACTCTGGCATGGATATGGAGAGGTAACGGGTCTGCGACACTCGCCAACGCGTGCACGAACGGCGGACGCGTCTGGTTTTTCCAGCTTTGATCGTAGCCGGTGGTCGGGTTATATGCCCGACCGAAGGTACGAGTGGCTATGGGAATGCGCGGAACAAGGCGCCGACCGTCGGGCACTTCGCGAACTACGCGCGACCATCGGTCGTCGTGAGTGGCCGAGGTGGGTCGAGCGCGGCCGACGCGAGCCGAGCGCGCCGACGTGTGGCGAACGCGCCATGGGTCCCGCGAGGAAAGGTTGGGTAGGGGGTCTCCGGATGCGACCAGCCATGGACACATGGCGCTTCGACGTTCCAGCTGTTAATCGGCCAGAGGATCGTTCCGGAGAAAATTAGGGGATATATTGGGCCGTACGAATGTGCGGACAACAATATGAGTCATACATGACGCATACATTTTTTGATATATTTTCTGACAAAAAAGTAGATTGCAAATATATCGAAAATATATGCGTCGTATATGCCTCATATATGCATCATATATAGTGTTTATACGTAACATAATATATTGAAAAATATATTGAAAATATATGGGTCGTATATGCGTTATGTATTTGGTGCATATATACTGAATATATACGTATTATTCTATTTTTCGTCACTATATATGCGACATATATATATATATATATATATAGCATATATTTTCTGCATATATTTTACATACATAAATTTCCATGGGGGTAGATACAAATATACAAACTCATTGACAGTTCAATATTCACGGCGAGTGTTTTCTAAATCGGGATTATCAATAGCCAATACTATATTTCAATTCGGTTTCTGAAATTGAGTCGTACACTTTAGCTTGAGATACAACGGGATGAGATGTTTTTTTTTTCGTGAAGCAATATCCTATTTTTGAAAAATATCATAGTCTTTATATAAAAATATAAAACTTATAATTTTACCGAAATTGGTGATAATCTCTGACGGTGAGACCCTTCAAGGACAATCCCTATCGCAGATATCTTTTCAAAATCTTTTTCTCTCTTATCGCTATCTTTATAAATTGTTTTTCTCACTGTCTGATAGCTCTTCAACATCTTTTTTTCTCTTACCGAAGTCTTTATAAAAAAATTTTCTCTCTCACTGACATCTTTTCAAAAACCTTTTCTCTCTTGCCGATATCTTTGCACAATTTTTTTTCGCTTTCCGATATCTTTTTAAAATATTTTTCTCTCTCTCCGATGTATTTCTTTCACTTTTATCCATATGGCTTTGAGAGGATTTTCACTCTCTGATATGTTAAGGGTATTTCCGCTTAGGAATGTCCTTTCAAACACTTTTTATGCTGTGGCTAGTTAGTTAACGAAGATGTATTTCCCCCTTGCGGTAGCATGCACATAATCTTTTTTGCAAGCTGCGACATGATTTAAAAATGTTCTTTACTATCACCTCGCCGTTAAAAAAAACGTTCTTACTCTCGATGAAACTTTTATTTAATGGCCAAATAAACCTCGTACCAACTACAGAGTAATGTATTGAAGGTTTAATTCCACGTAGCAATTTTGTACCAATAACTTATTTGGTTATCTTTATATGCTGGCATTGTTTTTTATGGATTGGTCGTATAAATCACCGCCACATTGTATTTCTAAAGCTTTTGCAGTCTTAGCTTACACTTTTACTCTGTCCTAATGCATTTAAAAATATTATGTACTGTTGTCAATTTGGCTAGCAAAGGAGAATTTTATTCTTCGGACGATGCATTTCAATTTTTAGCTTATAATAATACTAAGTAACAGTAACCATCCCTTATTTCAGTTCATTCATTTTATAATAATACTGAATAACACCAATCATTCATGTTTTACTCCGAACAATACATTTTCAGAATTTTTTTCACTCTCTGTATAATATATATCTTGTTTCAAAAGTCTTTATATAGTATACAACGCTATATAGTATACATCCTTTATATAGTATACAACCCTTGCATCGTTTTTTTTTTCGTTTTAAGTTTTATCTTTATAAACCTTTTTATATTATTTTAAGGTTTATTAATCTTGCTATAATTTTCTACCCTTTACCAATGTGTTTTTAAACCTTTGTAGGCTGTTACTAGCTAGTTAGTGAAGAAATAGTTTTGTTTGTGCACGTTTCGGCTTGAAAATTACCAGCTTGGAATATCCTTATTCTTCGTCTTCAATGTATCTCAAGAGCTTCAATGTTTTTTTTGTTCTAGTATCCGGCGAGACTTTTAGGTTATTTTTAGTTTTTTTTTTTATACGTGTTCTCATGGTGTTTTTTTATAGTCTATGGCGTAGGCAATATTTGGCTGCTGCGCGTCAGCCGCCCATCACATTTCCATGCCTGACCGAGGCTTTTTTTGCCGGGCATTGGCCAATCGTAGCCAACCCTAGGCTGCTGAGCATCACTTTTTCATGCCTGGCCCAAGTATTCTTGCCGAGGCTCGGCCAATCAAATTCGACACGGAGCCAGCGCTGGGCCGCTGGTTAATTTATACATTGGTACGATTGGTCCGCAGTTTGACTTACACGACCAACTGTGGGACGCATTACGATGCGCGGAAAATAGCTGCCATTTCAGTTTTACGAATAAAACGACCCATAATCTTGTTTATGGACAAGAGCTTTAAGGAATTATTTTATGAAGGCAAGGATTATAATCCTTGGGTTAGAAGTGTAAGGTAAAGTCGATAAATCTATTTCTGAAGGGGAAAGGGTTAATTGTTTCAAAAATTTTACAAAGCGTACAATTTATGGGTGAGAAGAGTAAACAAAATTAGCGAAAATTAAAAATTTCGAAGCTCTTGAGCGACCATCAAATATTCATTGGCCGACTAGAGCTTTCACGAGATTAATTAAAAAATTATAAAGCGCACCATTCATGGGTGAAAAGTGGACGAAAAAATCGATTTTTCAATCAAATCCGAATCTTTGGGAGGCTAAACATGTTTTGACGGCTCGCAGTTTTCGCGACAATTTTTTGTTTTTCTTTAAAGAAGTGGATTGGAGAAGAAGGAAAAAATAGAACTCAAAATTGTGCCACCCTAATGTACACATGAGATCATGAGGGTTACTAAGGCTAAACTAAGGGTTTCGCCAAGTGTGCGATACAGTTATTCGAAGGAAGAGACATCGAGGAAGAAAAGCGACTCCCTTCGCTACCGTACCATGATAATCATAATGGCGTTTCGCCTCTTTGTGCTCATCTCGGGAGAGCTTTCTCTCGCACTAACGAGAAAGCTCATGAGAAATACGATCATGCGCCTTAGCCGACATAGAACAATGATTGTCATCCTTCTATCGTACGTATACAAAATAGAACCCTCTCGGTCTTGGCTCCCCTGTATTATAGATCATGCTTCGTGCTTTATCGAAGTCTCTCGCGCGTACCTAAGGTCCTCAAGACCTTCGCGCGCGCGCGCGCGCGCGCGCACACACACACACACACACACACACACACACACACACACACACACACACACACACACACACACACACACACACACACACACACACACACACACACACACACACACACACACACACACACACACACACACACACACACACACACACACACACACACACACACACACACACACACACACACACACACACACACACACACACACACACACACACACCCGCGCGCGCACGCATGCACGCATGCACATACATATATATGTATATATATATATGCATATATACGACACCTATGTATGCGTCATGTGCGGTTGTATAATCGGTGCGTACGTATACGCAACGCGAGTCGAGAGGCTCCGGAGTGGCAAGCTTACTGTAAAGACCTAATTTCGCTGAGCTCAACAAGCGTTAACTCGTTACAGTCTGGAAGCTTGAGAAGGGTAGGTCGCAATGTTCATATTTCATTCTAGATCGACCAGGTATCGAGGGGTAACTAAAATGACTAATAAAATACGTGCGATCTTGCATGTTAAGGGGTTATGCATAATTGTAACAGTCGAAGTCAGCTCATTTTTGGGGTTTACAAAGTAGAAGCTTATCGTGACGATAAATTTAGGCAAAAATGAGGTATTTCAAAAAGTCCACTGACAAGGGAAGCTTGCGAAGTCGACCGCTTTGATTTCGATTAAATATGGCATGCTTGTAGAATGGGTAACCATAAACTACACGTATTTTTTTAATACTGGCGGAACCCGATTTTTAAGGGTTGAAACGCACCGGTTGAAACGCACCGAAAATTGGGATGGTTTGCCTTTTTCGTTGATAACGTTTGAACGGTACGAAATATGAACAAAATTCAAACTGCAACAATGTTTATTTTTTCGTGTATTATACATTGGAGATGAAAACGATAACTTTCTTAATAAAACTTACATAAACATAGAACTTAAAAAAATGAAAATGTTTTCTATAAGGCTTGATACTTTGTTTTAAGTGTAACGATGTTTGACACCTCAAGCTCTATGCTAAGTTTAATTATTATGTACTGCCTGCGCCTTTGATCAGTGACTAAGGATAGGCTTCTTCTGTAGCTTTACTATTTAACTTCATACGCTAAATATTATTTTTCACTTTTTAGTTCAATGGTTTATAAATAAAAACTTGTTGGTGAAAAGATTTTTTATGTTTAGTTTATTTTATACTTTTAGATATTAGAATTTGTTTATTTCTTCATCATGCTAGATCCCCAAGCCATTCAGACATCGGCGTAATAAAAAACCTTGCCATAGCTTATAAAGGTTTCACGCGAAACTTTATAATAGTGTAATTATAAATAGTGCTCAAGTCAATGAGCCCAAACTCGATTGTCCTACCATTTGCCGTTAGGAAGTTTCAGCTCCCACTTCCCACCACCATTATCAGACTCTCGTTGTCATATGTAATGAATTGTGTTCATGATAACAAAACAAATGAGCACAACCTCGACTGTTTTAGTATATGCTATCAAGGAGTTGCATGGGCACCTCCCACCCCCATCATCAGACCAGCTCCATGGTACCATATTATTGCATTGTGACCGAAGTTACATAGGTATGCCAAATTTCAGCTTAATCGAATGCCAGCAAGTGCTTGAAAAATGGATTACAAATTTTGAACCGTAAAGACATACGAACAAAGCCTTGTAAAAATAGAGACACGAAAAAAGAATAAAAAAATCGTTGCCTTCAAACGATGCGAACTCTAGCGTCATAAACAATAAAGGTAATGTGACACCGATAATTTGTATATACTATTAAGAGAAACGTTTATAGCGTTAAATGATCATTGTTACAAAAATCATAATGCTCAGGTGATATCAGTGGTTATTATCACTTAAGAATTATAATTTCGTTTTGATTATGATTTTCAGAAAAAGCTCAAGTACGAGAACCGAAAAAGTAAGCGTATGTTCACGTGCCTGCGTAGAAGAAATCTTGTATTACATATTTAACTCTTTGCAAAGAATGTTTGAACATGCATCGAGGATTTGTATTTTTATGATATCCTGAAGTGAATTGTCTTTCTTTGAAAACAATGTTCTTCTGTGATGAATGATGAATTTTTTTTATTCACCGAAAACTTACTTTATGAATATGTTCACATTTATAAAAAAAAACGACTCGACTTAAAGAGTTCAGCATCACAATCTTATCAAAATAATAACCCAGGAGAGACATGATGCATTACCACTCATGTAATGCAATAGCACGACTCTTTAAAATACGCGTATAAAAAACACGTCGATATTTTGTAACAACGGAAATTTATCCAGTGTTATAGCTGTCTCTCTGAAATATTTCGAAAATTTACACGACGCACTTGTAAAGAAGAGGAAAAATATTTAAGCTGGTTGTTTATTGAGACATCTTTTGCGACACATTAAATTGATCCACAGATAAAAAGGCTTATTTCGAAAAAATCATTAAAAGAAAAATGGCAATGCTGAAACTCTTTAAATCGACTCGTTATTTATGCCTGTGAACATTTTTCAAACATGTGTATTTGGGTAAAACCCAAATGGAAGAATACAAAATATTTTCAAGACGTTATTTAAAAAATGCAAATCCTAGATGCATATTCAAACATTATTCGCAATGTGTTTAATATTTAATACAAGATTTTCCCAAGGTGAGCATACGCTTACGTTTTTGGTTCCGATGCTTGAACTTTTTCCCGACAATTGAATTTGCTCCGACGTTAAATTATACGATTAAACGAACTTACCTTAAGTGACGTTCCATCGTGATGGTATGTAGCGCCTCTTCTGATAGATCCCACTATAGTGGGATGCCCGAAATGCCACACATTTTGAAAGCCATCTAGAAACTTTTTCGCCCTGACAACCCATACAATCCGGCCCTGACAACACAAACAAACTCATTATTCCAAAGTATTGCCGTATTCATGGGTAATACCCACTCTGAGGTATCGGGTGACAGGTAAACTCAAATATATGGATGTTTGAATTTACCAGGGTGGGATGTGACCTATTGGAAGAGGCGCGACATACAATTACGATCGAACTTCACTTAAGGATGTTGAGTCCCAAATCGCAAATGATGACAAAATTCTGAAAATTTGGTATGTTTTTGTATGAAGTATTTCAGAGGTCGTGTAAAAATTTCACGATAATTAGGAAGCTCGTTATTGAACAATTAACATTCACAAATTAAATGTTGTTTTATGGAAACTGATGTAACTTTGCAATAAGTTTTTTTTTTGACCTCTCAATTTTATAATATCTATAATATACTAAAAGCAACGGAAACAAAACGAAGTTTATTGATAAATTTTTTTTTATTTCTTTTAAAAATTTTTCTTAACAAAATGTCAATTTTTTAATAACGAGCTTCCTAATCGTCGTGAAATTTTAACACGACCTCTTAAATACTTCATACAAAAACATACCGAATTTTCAGAATTTTCTTATCATTTTTTATTTCAACCCTTAAAGAGGTTGAAGTAATGATGATAGAATTCTGAAAATTTGGTATGTTTTTACATGAAGTATTCAGGAGGTCGTGTAAAAATTTCATGACGATTAAGAAGCTATTTATTGAACAATTAACATTAACACGTTTCATAGGGACTCAACATCCTTAAGGTAAGTTCGTTTAATCGTATAATTGTATTTCGCGCCTCTTCTGATAGATCCCACTGTAGATGTTTAAAGTAGAGATGCCACGAATAGTGATTTGGCCGAATACCGAATACTGAATATTCGGCCACACTCCCGGCCGAAGCGCCGAATATTCGGCAAAAGATGTGCGCGTTTTACGCGTAACGGGTTATAATAGATCGTAACCTGTTACAACCTGTCTCATTGCGGTGCGTGCGGGAACGACGGGGCGGGAGTCTATGGTTCATTGGCGAGTAGATTGTGTCACAACACGCATTATTACTTACATTCGTCTGTTCGCACGCTGTGTTATAATTATTAATCATTATTATAAACAATATCGCTTTTTATAGTCAAAACGTTTACAGTGGCATCAGTAATTAATAAAAAGTCTCCTATTTAAGAATATTATGAGATTTCTAATGAAGACAATAAGGTCGCTGTGTGTTTGCTATGTAACAACAAGATCTCGCGTTGTGGAGAAGGAAAGAAAGCAAGTAAGTAAAAACTTGAATAAAACACTTAAAACTTAAATTATAAAATCATATAATCAGAAAAATGTGAATCGATAGCACGACGTTTTTTCTAATCCTATACGAAATATCGAAACCCTAAAAAATGTACGTAATTACGAGAATTACAAGCAATTGAAGACTCAAAAACATGGTTGGATGGGGGTTAAAAAAATACATGAACTTTAATTACTTGCAAACTTGTAAATAATTATTTTATTTACATGCTCATTTTTTCTATGATACTTGACCCTTTTCAAATGATAATTACTAGAAAAACTGTTTTTTGTTAATAAATAATTATTATAATAAATCAAAGGGAGGGCTTTATACTTTTTGGCCCGATAATAGTTTATGAGTACAGCCTTGGCATCGAACCTGAGCCTTCCAGATGGTAAATCCAGCTTTAAGTAACTAAGGAATCACCGTTTGTAATGTTTTTATTTTCTATTTTATCGTGTAATATGTGAGCGAAGTTAGTTTATTTATGGTATTTGTATTTCGCTTACAGCTACAACTTCCCTGAGAAACCATCTTAAAAGCAAACATGCTGAGCAGTACGCCATTTTAACTGCTGCTCCCTTGGCAAGTGGAAGTAAAAATGACGGTACTCTTGCGTATGCCGATTCCAAAATACTGGTAGTACCAGGGTCGTCAAAAAAACAAAAACAGTTAACTATGAAGGAAACAACTGAAAGGAAATTGTTGTGAAATATGAATGACCCGAAATTGATCAAATATCATTATTTAATCGGTGAGATGATTGCGACAAGTGAGACAACGAACCGTTTTCACTTATTGAACGAGTTGGCTTTACGAGGCTTAATTATGGAAAAGGCAGTCAATACGAAATACCTGGTCGCACTTATATGACCGAGAAAGTTATTCCCGATATGTATGACAGAATTTACTCAAAAATTGAAGCTAGTATCTTGCGAGCAACAGCAGTATCAGTGGCAGCTGATATATGGACATGTCAGCACAACAACGAGAGTTTTTTGACTTTCACTGCGCATTGAATATCTCCAGAGTTTATTCTTGGACATGGCGTTTTAGCGATGAAGCCGTTTGCTGGCTCACACACAGGTGACAATATCGCAAAAGAGCTAAATGCCACTGCAGAAAGATGAAATATTCCTCAGAACGAGATCCATTTACTTGTCCATGACAGTGGAGCCAATATGATAAAAGGTGTACGAGTCGCAGAATATGATTCGGCGAAGTGTTTTATTCATTCACTGCAACGAGCTCTCGGGGAATCGTACCAAGAGGAGGTACTGCAGCCGGTACCCGCTGCGAGACAAAGTGTTACCCATTTTAACCACTCTGGTATAGCACAACAAAAGCTGAAATGCATTCGCCAAGAACTGAACTTGCCAAAACACCAACTAGTACAAGATGTTAGCACACGCTGGAATTCTACGTATTATTTAATGGAGCGATTACTATAACAAAAACGAGCTGTTTCATTGTACATAAGAGATCATAAATCTTTGAACAACTTGACACCGTCACAATGGGAGTTAATGGAGCAATGCATCAAACTCCTCAAACCGTTTGAAAAGATTAGTAAAATAAGTAGCTCAGGTGTTTCCTGCATCTTTGAAGTAATTCCACATGTTGTCACATTGTTGAAATACCTGGAAAAGGAAAAGACTGCAGATACAACGCAAATTTATTGAGAATGAGATCTTCACTAAAAGTTAAGCTTGAAAAATGGTTTGACTTTGATTCGAATAACGAATATCTGGTTGCTACTTTTCTTGATCCGCGATTCAAGACTAGTTTCCTGGGATTAGTGCAAACGGAAAGAGCAAGACGAAAAATTCTTTCAGAAGCTCCAAAAATCCGTTGTAATGAATCCAGTAGTACCGATGATGACTGTTCTCCACCTAGTAAGAAAAGAAACACCAATGAAAATGATACAACCATTGAAACACATGATAGTTTCTGGAACGGTTTTGAGGAAATCGCTATAGCTACAAACAATATGCAAGATGAGGTTATGGAGAAAAGTGGTTTGCCTACATCGGACGACAGACCCTTAAAAGTGGTGGTCAGCAAACGTAAACCAATATCCAAGCCTGACAAAATTGGCTCAGGTTTATCTATTGTTTGCTGGCAGTAGTGTATATAGTGAGAGGGTATTTTCAGAAGCAGGTAATATCTATGAGGAAAAGCGGAATCGTTTCCTACCAACAAATACTGAAAAAATTATTTTTATTCATCATAACCTATCACTGATAGATTTCAAGTATTCAATTTGTAATAATTTGTTATTGAAATACATACATTTTTCAGTAAGATGTGCGTTTTTTTCTCATGAATACGTATTCGGTATTCGGCCGAATAGTACGCAGTATTCGACCGAATACTGAATATAAAAAACGGCCGAATAGGCCGAATACCAAATAGTAGCCGAATATTCATGGCATCTCTAGTTTAAAGTGCAACATACGGCAAATGTAAGATGTTAAAGTTCATTTTAACTCAAATAGTTGTAAATCAGAGACACTGACTGGCTGTCAGCAAACGAGAATTGACATTAACATTTCCTTTTTTTATTCTAAAATCGCCTTTGCGTACTCCGAGCTATCTGCGGATAGGGGGACGTCATAAAAGCGCGCTAATATTTGAGGTTCCTTCGACCATCCGGCCGACTTTCTTATAATGTCAAAATCTAAACCTTTTCGCCTCGCGGCTGATGAGGATGCGTGGCGTGTACTGTACGCCGAAAAAAATGGTAGTATCAACCCCGCTGCTTGATAAAACTCTTTTGATCCATCGGAAAAGCGTTTGAGTAGAAACCCTCTTGAACGGTCTTTTCAGGACGAGGAAAGGCGAATCTTCACTTCCCCGCATCGAAGCAGTGTGCTCTTTGTACGATTCGAGAATCGTAACCACACAAATATTTCTCCGAGCTTCATATCTCGAAAAAGTCAAAAGGGGTTAAGCCCAAGCGCAGACCGACGTCTTTATGGTTTCCGAAATCTTGATTTGGATAGTATCACCTCTTTCGATTACATTACTGAGCTTAATCAGGGACAGCGTTTGCATACGCTGTCCCGTCACAAGGGTAAGAAGAGTGACAAGCTTTCCTGCTAACATTTCCAAAGACAGGGCGTTATTTTCACCAAGCGTCTCCAGATAGACCAATACTATCTTAGGGCCCCATGAAAAGTCATATTTGGGCCTTGACGGCTGACATTCAATAACTTCTTTGCAAACATGCTTGATCCTTGAATGCTGCCCTGCAAAGTTCCCGGTGATTAGCCAGATCTTCGATCTTAGAGAGTTTAAGGATCCGTGCGATGCGCCTCGCTGAGACTCCGTAGCGAGGGCAGTAAGAATATTCTCGATGGACGGTCTGCAGAAATTAGCGTTGTTTTCCTTGCAAAAATTCCACCATTTTCGTAACGCGCGATCATACTGTTTTATCGACCCAGTGCGGAGAGAAGCCGACATCAAATCCAGTGACACTTCCGGAACGTGACTCAGCTGGAACGCCCTCCTGATAACAATCCCACCTCCAGGGTAAGGTCTCTCCAGAGTGGATGCGGTTGGTTGCTGGATTGTTTATTGGGCGAAAAAACAATAGGCCCTTTGCGTATTAACGCTTGGAAGAGAGGGTACCAGGGCTGCGTAGGCCACTGAGGAACTATTACCTTTGCCTCTTCTTCTCTAATTTTTTGCAAGACTGTCAGGATGACTGAAAATGGGGGGGACGCGTAGGCCAGAGAAAAAATCTCCACTGAATTGTAAAAGCATCTATCGCTGAACTGTCTGCATCGCGAAACCAAGATACAAAGCATTCACACTTCGTGTTAATGCGCGAAGCGAATGAATCAATTTGAGGATTTCCTAACGATCTCGAGATATCGTGAAATGCCCAATCCGCCACAGAATAATCTGTTTCTTTATAAAGTATCCTCGATTCAAAATCAGCGTCTGCAATTTTCTTTTGTACCAATGAACGAAGCCGCGATTCTATTATTCCGCGGCTCGCACCAATCCCATATTAATCTCGCTGCGCTATTCAGATTTTTGAAGCGCGTACCGCCCATTCGGTTAATGTACGCGATCGCCGTGGTATTATCTATTTGCAACAAAATATCGCTGTTTCTTAGCTCATCAGCAAAACATTTCCACCCGAAAAAGCCCCTTTTAATTCTAAAATGTTAATATGATTCTGACTCTCTTTTTTACTCCAGAAACCATGTGATCTCTTTTTTTCCGGAGACAGCTCCCCAGCCAGATAATTATGCATCACTAAAGATTTGTACAGAGAATTTTAGGGGTCTTATCGAGTTACTCGGGTGTTCAATGGCTCTCAGCCGCCAGATAAACTCAGCACGCAGCTCGCGGTCTAGCGTCGGGTTCGCATCGAAAAAGCCCCCAGAATCTAGAAGAGCCAGGTAACGCACTCTCTCGAACGTTTTTGTATGAACATATCCATAAGGGATCGCCGGACAACTCGCCACTATAGAACCCAAAAAACGAGCGAAATCGCGAATTGTATACCTCTTTGTGTGATAAAATTTTCGAATTAGATCTTTTATCTTGATTCTCTTATCTTCCGGACGTACTAGCCGCATTTTTCTCGAATCAAACCAAAATCCAAGGTATTTACATCTTTTTGACGGCATAGTTTGGGATTTTTCTTCGTTAATTATGAAGCCTAACGTCTCGATGAGTTTCCTAGTTACCGAAAGATTATTTTTACATTCTACAAAGAACTTTCTAATTATAAGAATATCGTCTAGATAGATAACCGAAAGTACGCCTTTGCTACATAATTTTGCCATAATCGGTTTTAGGATTTTCGTAAATACGTACGGAGCTGTCGCCAGTACAAACGGTAAACAAGTAAATTCGTAAACAGTCCCGTCGAATCTGAATCTTAAAAATGTTCTGTCTTTTCTCGCTACAGGGACCGCGTACTATGCATCCTTCAGATCGATTGGTGCAAGGAAAGAATTCTTATTTATGAGACTCACTGCTGTTCTACGATCTTTAAGCTTAAAATGAGACGTGGGAACGAATTTGATCAGTTGCTTTAGGCTTGAAACTAACCGAAACCTCCTCCGGATTTTGAACCCGTGAAGACGTCCGATAGGAGCTGATCTGGGCTATCCTGACACGATTCTATCGCTCCCTTCCCTAACAGAGCTGTCACTAGATCCTTAATCGACGTAGCTTCTTTTCCAGCATTGGTTTTGACTTTGGGGAGAAATTGTTGGTGCGTTGTACTGAGGAAAAAGGGATTTCATAACCCGCTATCTACGTTAGGATGAGTTTATCGGTGGTATGTTCTTTCCACTCCTTTGCGAAAAACGCAATCTTCCGACTATACTACTCACAGGCAAAGCTAGCGGCTGCGTGCTGGAGGGCGGCTCGATCTCCATCTCGGTGAATCTCGGCGACGGGGACTTTTCTGCCTCGGAAAACTGTTACGATTCTTCAGAGATGGCGTCGGCTTTCTCCCGCCTGAACCCGTCGATCGCTGGCGATAGCCGCCTGAGAAGCGACGAGGCGGGAACTCAAGTTTTTTTTTACCCTTTTGCCGATGAGCCAGTTCGCGGCGCACAGAGTTCTCGACTGGTACTTTCAAGTGCTTTCGATGTCTTCACTTTTTCGTCCAGTTGCTCTCCGAACAGACAATCGTCAGCCGTCGACGAATTTAGGGCCTCCTTGAAAGATGAGCCCATGTTGGCCAGAACGAGATTTCTTCTTACCGCCGACTCATCATGTAAAAGATCCGCCAACAACCGTCTTGTGTCGCTCAAACGTTCGAGAAGAGAGAGCCTCTCCGAGACTCCGAGAAACATTTTTCCCATCGCAGCGATGCAGCCTGCAAGCTTAGCTTGCTTCACTGCTATTCATTCGTCTCTCTTAATGGCTGTTTCCGGTAAAACAGCCGTCACTTTCGGGTTTATTGCTGGCGGGTCGATGTATGTTGCATTTTTTGGGGGCGGATACTTCTTAATCAGTTGACACCTGTCTTCTGTAGGCAATTTTTTGGGGATTTCCGCCCATCGAATCGCCATTTCCGATGGAATATCGTCGTCCAGCACCCGCTCCTCCAAAAGCCTCTCTCCCAAAACCTCTAAAATCTGAGGGTCAAGAGCGGTCTCATTTTTCGATTCTGATGCCACGGGAGCAGTATTTGGTTTCTCGTCAGGTAAAACCCGACAAGGCTCGACAATATCGTCAGCCTGAGCTCGGTTCAGGTCCTGAGGAACAATTTGAGCCATCTGTGCAGACCCAATTTCCACAACATCCAAGTCCGAGGCGAGATCTACCGCGTTGTCTCCCTCGGCGTATTCTGATGATGAAAATCTCGAACGTCTACGATCCTCCCGCCCTCACTTCCTTCGTCCTTCACCCGAAGAGCTCGAGACGTGGTGACGTCTTGATGAAAATGAGACACCATGTATCCGATCGCAATAAGATTCGCGTCCGGGTACGTCAAACGTACACGTTGGATAGGTTTTTACGCCTGATTTAACGTTCTTTTGGAATTGACGCGCGAGTAATAACTCTGCCGCGCATGGGTTAGAGTCCACACGAGGGGCTCGTGTCGATTTTTCAAAATCCAGCGACGGTATCGATGAGTTTTAGCTGAAGAAAAGATCGCGCGAAAAGCTAACCAGAAAACCAGGATTCTTACTCTGGTTTTTTCCGATGCTTTCTCTCGATCAATTCTTCGAGTTTCTTAATGCCCTTTTCGAGAGCATTTTTTCCGTCCGCAGATCTACTTCTTGAACTTCGAGTATTCATTGTTGACTTTGAAAAAAAAAAACAAGATTTCAAGTTACAACGTGTAGATCTTCCGGCACACGGAAGAAGGATGAGTTTGTTTGTGCTGTCGAGGCCGGGTTGTTTGGGTTGTCAGGGCGAAAAAGTTTCTAGATGGCTTTAAAAATGTGTCGCAATTCCGGCATGGGTGGGGGGACTACAGTGGGATCTATCTGCAGAGGCGCGAAATACAATTCACGGTGGAGGCGAGCACGTGTGCACGTACAGGGTGCGCCAGAGAAACTTACTTATTTGAAAGGTCAATAAAAACAAAAGTACTTCAATTATTGTTTTAAATTTTTTTTTATTTGAGAATACAATATCCCAATTTTTTTTTCATGTAGTCTTGAAAATGACATCGGATAAATGGCGGCCCCCATTGCGCATACACTGATGAAGTCGATTTTTGAAATTCGTATCCACTCTTTGCAGCATATCAATCGGTATGTTGGCAATGGCGTCGCGAATGTTGTTTTTGAGGTGTGCTATGGTCCGTGGTCGATCGACATAAACCAGACATTTCAAATAACCCCATAAAAAGAAATCGCATGGAGTCAAATCTGAAGAGCGTGCCGGCCATTGGAGATCGCCTCTGAGAGAGATGAGGCGGTCGGGGAAATGTTGTCGCAACAAATTGACGAAGATCCACCAACAAATTGACTCCATGCGATTTCTTTTTATGGGGTTATTTGAAAACTCTGGTTTATGTCGATCGACCACGGACCATAGCACACCTCAAGAACAACATTCGCGACGCCATTGCCAACATACCGATTGATATGCTGCAAAGAGTGGATACGAATTTCAAAAATCGACTTCATCAGTGTAGGCGCAATGGGGGTCGCCATTTATCCGATGTCATTTTCAAGACTACATGAAAAAAAAATTGGGATATTGTATTCTCAAATAAAAAAAAATTTAAAACAATAATTGAAGTACTTTTGTTTTTATTGACCTTTCAAATAAGTAAGTTTCTCTGGCGCACCCTGTATATGTAATTCGAGGGCTCGCGAAATTCTCTTTCAGTATATACGTTGTAATATTTTTCTTTTTTTTCTTGTGTTCTATTCGTTCGTTATTTTCAACTGTGATAATAAATTGTTAATCATAGTCATTTTCGCGTTTACCAGTTTATAGCTCACGCATTGATATGAGAGAACAATTTTAATAACGATCGAAGTTTTAGCGAGAATGCTATTTCTACGTGATAAACTTCATTTGCGACAATTAACAATAATGCAATGTACAGGAGAGTTCGCGGTATCATTTTATTCGGATATTTTTACAGTTTGCCAGAGGGATCTCCTTTACTCATTATCCACAATATCTGGCATATATTATACGTCGTACCGATGTTGATGGCGATAAATAAATCAACGCACACCGTAGCAATTAGAATTAAGCCACCTGAGAAGTAAATACTTATCTCTGTTTAGTCACTCGCCCCTGATAGATGTGTTGTTCGGATATTCTCTTCGACGGGGAAGCGACGGTTTAGTGAAATATTTCGGGTCCGATCCGGGTAGCTTCGGCTATTGTCGGTCACTCATATTTCACAGACGTTAACGAAGAATTAATCGTTACAACGTATGCGTTTATAATCTAATTTGAATATCCATACCGACTTGAGTGAATCACTTCGAGCTTTCTCTCAATATTCTCGACCCTATCCCACTTAATTTTATACCTCGCACCTTCTTTCAGTGTGCTATAAAATGACCGGCTAAACTGCTGGGTAACAGGGACAGTGTGTGGTTTCGCGCGCTGTATCTCTTTATTTTATTTCATTTTGAACAGGAATATACCAAATGTGGGACATGACGAAAGGGTGCTTTCCCGGCAAGTGCAGCCAGATCGCGCGCATAAGTTACTCCCTCTCTAGTCCCTTGCGCGCCCATCACACAATCATAGTAGCGCGTGTCCGTGAGCGAGCGACGCTCGGATATCTTCAGAAAGAGCCGAGTGCGGT
This sequence comes from Ophion costatus, assembly GCA_951751655.1. Classification (NCBI taxonomy): domain Eukaryota; kingdom Metazoa; phylum Arthropoda; class Insecta; order Hymenoptera; family Ichneumonidae; genus Ophion; species Ophion costatus. The sequence goes on along the minus strand of OX632362.1, from coordinate 5,298,790 downwards.
CGAACTGTCCCGACCGCGCCTTCGGCAGCTACACCAACACATAGACACGCTGAGCACGTTCATGTGCGGTCAAGCCGAACGAAGGCTTCGAGGGAAATATCCAAAATATCGAAAGGAATATATTTATCTTCGTATTATTATATTCATTCTCATATACTTTCATCAAGCGATAAAGTATTATCCCCAAAAACAACCATCCATCCGATCGCGAATCGTAAGTACCAGAAAGTGAACATACATTGACACAAAAAATTAAAAGAGCAAGAAAAGTTGAACTTCGTCAAAAGTGGTCGTACAAAAAAAAGGATGTTGAAGCTTCAAGTTTCTAGTTTTAGTTCCGACAATAATTTTTTTTGAGAATCACTGATTGCGCGGACGGAAGAAATATCACTGCAAAAAAAATTTTGCAAATTTTTACGTTTTTCAAAGTTCTGCACGTGTTTTGGAGATTTTTTTCGGACTTGACCAATATCAAGGTCAATGAGCCCATTCAATTCAGTTCAATTTGCTTTTTTTTTATCTCCTTACGACCATTTTTCGCTGAGATATCGGCCTCTGAATGAAAAAACGTCCTTTTGTCTTCAGTCATCGATATCTCGGGAACTAATGGTCGTACGGGAATTCGACCGGCAATTTTGGAAACATACTCTACAAGCTCTGATTATTATTGTAGGTTTAAAAAGAATTATTTTTGCTATCAGTTTTAAAAAAGTACAAAAAAACGATGTTTTCTTGGTTTTTATAAAATCCACCGCTACTTTGCAAATATTGCGATAAACACTAATGTTTATGGACGGTCATGCGGCTCAATATGTCGCCAAGAGCTATGCAAAATTCGAAATTGATCCATTCATCGGTCTTTCTTGCCCGATTGACCAAAATATGAAAAAAAATGAAAGGAACAAGTTTCCTCCTTCTCAGACATCATTTTATGATTATTAAGGGGTAAGGCCACTGTGAATTTTTTGAAAAATCGATTTTTTTTTATTGGCTTAAAAAATAGTTTAAACCCTCTAGAATAAGAAAAAAAAGGTCCGGTGCGAAAAAAAAATTTGTTGTCCTTAGGAAATGAAGGTCGCCGCCAAGCGTGTCAAAACTTGCTCCGAAACGACTGCAATTATATCGGAGATGGCGATTCCAAAACTTTCAAAGGCATCGTGGATTCGAAGCCTTATGAAAATGTTGATGTTAAAAAAAAAGAGTGCATAGATCACGTGCAAAAAAGAATGGGCACTCGATTGAGAAACTTAAAAAAAGGAACAAAAGGTCTCGGGGGAAGAGGAACACTCACTGCCAAATTGATTGACAAACTAAGCATTTATTACGGCTTAGCAATCCGTCGAAATTCCGATTCCATAAAAAATATGAAAAATGAGATCTGGGCAACCCTTTTTCACAAAATGTCAACGGATGAAAAGCCTCAGCACGAAAAATGTTCGGAGAATTGGTGCAGTTGGAAGAAAGCGAAAGCAGAAAATGCCTTGGATGCGTATCATCACAATCAGCCAATGAGTGAGGAGGTTTATCAAGCCATCAAACCCATCTACATGGAATTGAGCCGGGACGAGTTGCTGGAGCGTTGCTTGGGGGCCTATACTCAAAACAATAACGAAAGTTTCAACGCTACCGTTTGGAGTTTGGCCCCCAAATCATCCTCAAGCGGAAAAACTGTACTAGATATTGCGACGGATATCGCTGTTTGCATATTCAATGGCGGCCTTACCAACGTCTTGCAAATATTCAAGATGTTGGAGGTGGAAATTGGTGTACAGTTATATAATTTCTGCATCGAAGCTGACGCCAAACGCATCACGCACGCGGAGACATCTCTGAGCGACGCGGCCAAAAGTGCGCGCGCGCTCCAAAAATCAACCAGGAAAGACGAAGAAGACGAAAATTTGGCTATCGAAGGACAAATGTATGGTGCTGGGATTGCAGACTAACGGTAAAAATTTTTTTTAACTTCTTTTTTTAATTTTTTCCAATAAAAAACTATTCGCAAAACTTTAAACGCGTTTTTCTCGAAACATGGTTTTTCAAAATGGCACGCAGCATAACTCGAACAATTTTCATTTTTTTTACTTGAAATTTTAACCAGATGTGAACATTTACATTATCTTGAGAATGTCGATCGGAATTTTCAAGAACTTTATTCATTGATTTTTTATTAACAAAAAACTTGCCGTTTTTTTCGTCAAAAATCAATTTTTTTTTCGAACGCACGCCAAATCCACAAAAATTGATACTTTTTAAAATCCGATCCACATTCTCTAGCTATAGCCCTCTAGATTAATGGTTTTTTTTTTGTTCTAGATTCAAAAGTGCACCAGTGGTGCTGCGTGCCGCGGAGCCCTGGAAGCAAAACATGTCCCAGAAAGATAGCTGTGGAACCGCCATTTTGTTTTTTTTTTTACTGTAAAAAAATTTTATAATAAAGTTTAATGTATGCCCGATAACACCATTAAAAGTTTTTTTTCAAATACCTTCAATTTCGGGAGCAAAAAATTAGTGAAAAAACCTTTTTTTTTTGGGCCGTTACAGTGGCCTTACTCGTTAAGAGGAAAAACAACTTTTCACTACTTTTCGTACAATTGCGTATTGAGTACGCATTTAATGTTGGAAAAGAACCCTGAAAATCATATTGACTAAAAATTTTCGATTTTTTTTTTTTAATAACAAAAATGTTGAAATTTTTTTGTTCATAAAAAAATCTATTTCGATTTTTTTTATTTTTTCAATGTTGACATTTTTTTTCGATTCAACATTGTACCGCCAGCATTAGAATTACCCAAAGCGTACGTAGCATTACCCAAAGCGTACCTCCCCGTGATATGCTTTGGGTAATTCTAATGCTGGCAGTACAATGTTGATTTGAAAAAAATTGCAACATAAAAAAAAAAACTCGAAAGTGATTTTTATATAAAAAAAATATTTCAGGATTTTTTGTTATTAGAAAAAATTTTTTTCGAAAATTTTTAGTCAATATGATTTTCACGGTTTTTTCCCATCATTTAATGCGTACTCAATACCCAATTGTACGAAAAGTAATGAAAAGTTTTTTTTCCTCCTAATACTCATGAAATGATGTCTGAAAACGAGGAAACTTGCTCCTTTAATTTTTTTTTAAATTTTGGTTACTCGGGCAAGAAAGACCGATAATCGGATCAGCTTGGAATCTTGCATGGCTCTTGGGGACATATTGAGCTGAATGACCGTCCATAAACATTCCTTAACAGTCCATAAACATTCCATAAACAGTCCATAGTCTTTTTCGCAATATTTGCAAAGTAGCGGTGGATTTCATAAAAACCAAGAAGACATCGTTTTTTCGTACTTTTCTAAAACTAATGGCAAAAATAAAAAATAAAAGTTTCACTACAATAATAATCGGAGCTTTTAGAGTATTCACGTTTCCAAAACTACCGATCGAATTCCCGTACGACCATTAGTTCCTGAGATATCTCTGCGAAAAATGGTCGTACGGAGAAAAAAAAGCAAATTGAAGTGAATTGAATGGGCTCAATGACCTTGATATTGGTCAAGTCAGAAAAAAATCTCCAAAACACGTGCAGAACTTTGAAAAACGTAAAAATTTGCAAAATTTTTTTTGCCGTGATATTTCTTCCGACCGCGCAATCAGTGATTCTCAAAAAAAAATCATTGTCGGAACTAAAACTAGAAACTTGAAGCTTTGAAATCCTTTTTTTTTGTACGACCACTTTTGACGAAGTTCAACTTTTCTTGCTCCTTTCATTTTTTGTGTCAATGTATGTTCACTTTCTGGTACTTACGATTCGCCGTCAGATGGATGATTGTTTTTGGGGATAATACTTTATCGCTTGATGAAAGTATATGAGAATGAATATAATAATACGAAGATAAATATATTTCCGCTTACTTTTATGAATTACAATTTATTTGGCGTAGGGTCGGGTGTGAGTAAAGCGCAAACATTTTGCTAGAAAATAAATAAGTTGTATTTTAGATTTATTATATTTAAATTAACGTAAAAACTAATAAAATAAGCGGTCAGAGTGCACGATAAATTTTTCGGTACTAAAAGATAACTAATTAAAATAAATATGATAACTAATAAAAATAACTAATCAAATAAGAATTAAGGATGTTGGGTCCCAAATCGCAAATGATGATAAAATTCTGAAAATTTGGTATGTTTTTGTATGAAGTATTTCAGAGGTTGTGTAAAAATTTCACGACAATTAGGAAGCTCGTCATTGAACAATTAACATTCACAAATTAAATGCTGTCTTATGGAAACTGATGTAACTTTGCAATAAGTTTTTTTTTTACCTCTCAACTTTGTAATATCTACAATATACTGAAAGCAACGGAAACAAAACGAAGTTTATTGATAAATTTTTTTTTATTTCTTTTAAAAATTGTTCGTAACAAAATGTTAATTTTTCAATAACGAGCTTCCTAATCGTCGTGAAATTTTAACACGACCTCTTAAATACTTTATACAAAAACATACCGAATTTTCAGAATTTTCTCATCATTTTTTATTTCAACCCTCAAGGAGGTTGAAATAATGATGATAGAATTCTGAAAATTTTGTATGTTTTTACATGAAATATTCAGGAGGTCTTATAAAAATTTCATGACGATTAAGAAGCTATTTATTGAACAATTAACATTAACATGTTTTATAGGGACTCAACATCCTTAATAGTAACCATGATTAAAAAAAAAAGCGCTGAGCGTGAGGAACGATCCTGCGCTAACGCTACCAACGGGACCATCCTATCGCTTGGGTTAAAAGTGCACTTTCTGGCACTTACGATTAGCGGCCGGATGGATGATTGACTTATTTTTGGAGATAATACTTTATCGCTTGATGAAAGTATGAGAATTAATATAATAATACGAATATAAATATATTTTCACTTACTTTTCTGAATTATAATTTATTTGGCATAAGGACGGGTGTGAGTAAAGCGTAAACAATTGTTTGGAAGATAAATAAGTTGTAATTTAGATTTATTACTATATTTAAATTAACGTATAAACTAAAAAAATAAGCGTTCAGAGTACGCGATACATTTTTTTGTATACATTAATAACGCAGAGAATCAAGAGCTAAATAAGCATTGAAATCATCTAAAATCCTCGCGCGTGCCGTCGCGTGACGTCACGCGCGAGCCGTGCTCAGATTGCTTTTTCCCTCGAAGCCTTCGTTCGGCTTGGCCGCACATGAACGTGCTCAGCGTGTCCATGTGTAGGTGTAGCTGCCGAAGGCGCGGTCGGGACAGTTCGACCGCACTCGGCTCTTTCCGAAGATGTCCGAGCGTCGCTCGCTCGGTCGCGCAAGGGGCTAGAGAGGGGGTAACTTTTGCGCGCGATCTGGCTGCACTGTTCCCGGCTGCCACCGTGCCTTGTCGCCAACCTCTCCAATTCACTCTTTCTGCCTTTCCTCCGCCCCTTAATCGAAAATACTTTTCGTTCCATTGGCTGTCGAGGAACTGATTTATTTTGTTTTTTTTTTTCAAACCCGAAATTGAAATCCTTGCTCTGCAAATATGATGGATTTGAAATTGCGATTTTCACCCTGATTTTCGTTGTAAATACTCGATCGATGTTCGGAAACTTCATTAAGCAGAATTTATTTGGAAAGAACTTTGTATACGTGACAGTATCCTCCAAGTAAAATCGTGCAATTGAAACTGGATTGCTTCCTCATCACTTTATTATGGTTAAAAGGTTTCGCATATACAAGGGTTTCGCAGAATAAATAAAATGACGAGACAGCAATAAGCGAGTTTTAAATGCACCGCCGGCCTCCAATCCCGAAGATGGCTATGGGAAATGAAAATTTGGTATCGGACGCTGTCTGTAGAGATATTTTTTTAAAGTTATACCACAAAAAGACAACTTTCTAAACATCCGAACTTCGCTAAAATCGAAAAGCTTTTAACACTTTCATATTCAATCGATGGGGATAGAATACTTAGTATATTTAATTAAATATAATAAAGAACTCTATTAAAAAGGAACATACGTCATGTACAAATAATATGAGCGTTGATTCATGCTTCCTAAATCGAAAACATTCTAAATTTTATAAAATTTTAACGCCTTCGCTCATTCTTGGAAACTTTCATTCCAAAAATTATTTAATTGTAATATTCAGGTGTGAAAAGAACTTTAACTCCATATATCCGAATTGGAACGAGACAAAGTATTTATTAAAATTCGTTGAATTTCTTAAATTCGAAGATTAAAAAAAATGTCAACTCTTAAATTCTCACCAAATATCATTAACGTTTTCTCTTCAAGTTTAAGGTAGTATGTGCACGAACCTCCATATTAGAAAGAACATTGATTTTTTGATATGCTGTAGTATAGACATACAGAATGACGTCCGCGAAAATTCTGCATGCCTTATCGGCTAAATACAGTAGTAATTAATTCACGAAATCAATGCATTCAACCCACACCTTATAGAGAATCCGTGCGGATCAAATATTGGAACGGTAATAATAATAGTTCGCAATTAGATCGGAGCTATGCGAAAAGCAATAAATAACAAGAAAACTGTCGCGGTCACGTATATTCCATGGAAAATATAGGTTACGGGACATTTCGAGCAGATATTATCGATTGAATTGACTAATTTTTGCGCCCACTAGCCGCGTCTGTCATCTCTCCCTCTACAATATGCACATTTCATACATACTACAAACACACGCTTGCACATACGGTAAACAAACACACACCTGACATTTATCGAAGGCACCTGAGTACATCGTTGCCACGGATATTGCCAGAATTATGAAATGGCGGCCTGTGACAACTGAAGTCAAATCTGATTGCTATTTTAATACTTTATTTTCATAATATGATACACAGTTATCACATACATATCTCAAATAATTATTTTCCTTATCATGTTTATTATTATACCCAAATGTATTATATTTTACCCTTTTCAGATTCGATCATTTATAGATTTTTTGTTGATTAGTCAACCCTCTAGTACTACCTTAAAGAACATTATCCTGATATTTACAAGTCTGCCGAATTTCGGACACGGGGAAAGAACAACCTAGGTACCCACCGTATATTTTTGGACAATCAACGGAATATGCCTAGTTTTAATGGTCGAAAACAGCTCATTTGTGGGAATTATTTTAGAAAATCGTGATGATAACTCACTACAAGAAATTAGGTCAGGTAAGTCGGGGGTAGTTGGCGATACTTTTTTCAAGGATCCGTCAAAATGAAAGCACAGACGATTCTTAACTTATCTTTATTTCTAATTAAACTTTGCACATTTAACCTTAAGATAATTTATCAAATTGAAATACACTCCTATCAGATTAACCTTGAAATTACTATTATATATTTAAAAAATCACGTTTGCCAATCTCTCCCGGACTATCCGGGTGTGATGGCTGTAGTAGTAGAGGTGAGATGGCCAGTTAGCCAGCATTATGCTCTCGCTTTTCTCTTTGGTTTTATGTTTTGGCACTTTATTTTATTATTTGGTCACATCTAGAATACATATAATCGAAATCAGTACAATTTTTCTGTACCCAAAGTTGGCACACTATCCACTGAAGCCAGATTTTGATGAGACGAGTTTTATGATGATTTTCTCCGCACCATTTTTCGTTATTGTTCTTATATCATCTATCTAAGGTCTTCTTAGGTATTTCGTAGGTTCCAGCGGTCGCACGAACCGACAATTCATCATTATTTACAGCACTAATACTAGGTGTGCAACTAAGTTTCCGGGTTCTTTTTACCAATAAAAAAATCGAAAATTTCAAGACAAATACAAAAAATGATTGATTCGAAGTATTGTCCCTCGCTATTTACATATTTTTACCATCTCTCTGGCAATACATAAATACCGCGACGATAAAAAGACGCGTCTTTGGACTGAAACCATTCATCCAACCAATTTTGTACTGCATCGTAATTGGCCAAGTGTAGACCACCCAGGTCTGGCGAATACGGCGGTTGCGGTAGCAGAGCCCATTTCAGTGTTTTCATGGTGTCCTGGACGATGGAACTGCGATGGCACGGAGCGTTGTCGTGCTGTAATATCACACGTTCGTGTCTCGTGTCCCATTCTGGCCGTTTTTCGAGCAATGCGTGATTCAAATTGATTAGATGTTGTCGGTAGCGATGCCCACTGACAGTTTCGCCCGGTTTAAGCAGCTCATAGTACACGATTCCTATCTGGTCCCACCAAACGCAGAGCATTGTCTTTTATCCGAAGCGATTTGGATGTGCCGTCGATGTTGACGCTTCGTCCAGTGAAAGCTACGATTTTCTGCGTTTGGGATTCTCGAAATATTTTTCATCGCCAGTAACAATTCGATGCAGGAAACTCTTTCTGTTCTGCTGCAAAAGCAAAATTTCGGAAGTGACTTCGATTTTCGATGCTTCCCGCTAATGCTGTTTATTTGGCATAAACTTTGACATTTTTGAGGTTAGAAAAAAGGTCGGTGTGTTGCGATATTTGTTTATATTACGACTGGGTATTCTTAACAGATGTCCAAGCTATATAGACACCCAATTTTGGACCTGTATGCCAACTACATGTGTCGCTAGCGCTATTCATGTGTGAAACCCGGGAATTTCGTTGCTCACCTAGTAGCTGCTTTTAATGATTCTTGAGTCCAGTTCCATTAAGGAAAGCAATTGCTTTTCACTTCTACTTATTAGGCATCTGAAACAAATTTAGAAAAAATGAATTACTTCAATACATTACAACCAATACTGTGGCCATCATACAACGACTGGACGTAACCATCTTTCCTAATCTCCCTGGAGATTAAGAAAGGCCACATCTAAAATGTTAACAAGTAGAAACAATACATGCAAAATCTTGAGGTTATAACAAAGCACTGTTCGTGAACTATTCAAGAAATACAAACTTTTTCTACTTTTTCAACTTTTTCAAAACAATATCACCACAATGTATAGTACAACATGTAACCTTACAAAAAAATAGCAGTAGACAGAATAATTAAAGCGGATTTTACTTACTCAACATTTTTTTTCTCAAACCTTTACTCGTACACTTAAACTTGCGCACGACGTGAAGCGAATTAAGCAGTCAGGTGAAATTTAGTGCGCGATTCTTTGAAACATTTCTATTGGCCATCTCTCCCTTATGGCCAACTCCCCCGGAAATTCCCTAATATAAGTGTCATTTTTTCAAAATTACGAAAATTCGAAACACATTTCCATCAAAACTTCCGAATTTCCGAAACAAAACTTTCCCCCAAACTTGCCCTTTCGCTCGCCCTTTTTCGTATTCTTTCTCAATTGCACCAATAGAGGAACTCGTGGCAAGACGAATACACGGGGTAAGCTGAATCATACACCTACCCACTAAACAGCCCATGTATGTATTGCAAACTGGCTTGGTATTGGCACTGTACTGATGCCAGAACTGCCAATACTGGCAGGCTACCAAGGGCCAAGCCTCGCCCAAATCAAAATCAGTATTGAGACAACTTTGGTTTGTTAACACGGGTCCAACTTATGGTGCCGTGAATCGGCTCGACACTGTTTACGGGTATTGGCTCAGGATAAGTGCCCAGTTTTGGGCCAGATATTATTTCCAATCTTGAGACAAACCCTAAATCAATACTTTGCCGGTACATGCCCGTGTATAGACTGGAAACTTGGCTTAGTCTTGGCTCAGTACTGATGTCAGAGCTGCACGTACTGGCAGGCTACCGAGGGCCAAGCCTTGCCCAAGTCCAAGTCAGTATTTGATACAGCTTTGGTTTGTTAATACCGGCCCAACTTATGGTGCCGCTAAACGGCCCGACACTGTTTACAGGTATTGGCTCAGAATACGTGCGCAGTTTTGGGCCAGACATTATTGCTCGTCTTGAGACAAACCCTAAATCAGTACTTTGCCCGTACATGTTTATACATTTATAAAGTAGGACGCTGAATTTCTTCAACGAAACTTTTTTTTTATTGGTTTTGTTCCAGCCGTACAGGGTCTTCGCCTTTTAACGAGCCCCAATCCGCATCAACTTTCCACCTCCCTTTCCTCTACATCGTCTTATACATCGCCTGTTCTGCAACTACTCCTCCGTCTACCTCCAATTTCACCCCTCCCCCCCCCCCCCCCCACCTGCGGCGGCAACCGACTTCCCCCTCTGTATCGTCTTCACCATGGCATATTTGTCCGGGGTACAGGGAAACTGCGGAACACCGATACCAATTCAGGCGGTCATCAAGTTCGCCCTCCCAGTCGTGGAACTAGCCTTATTTCTTATTTCGCCGCGAAATGCCGAAGAAAAACATTTCACGACAAAGTGTACGCGACTGGGTTTCTCACCCGGGACCTTCCAGTCCGCGCGTTTAGTGGCAAGCACACTAACCACTAAATCATCGCACCGCTTATGACAAACGTATACTATTATCGATTGAAGGAAGTAGATATGCTGTAACACTCTTGCATGTCGAATGATTGAGAAATGTAAAGAACATATAGTGAATAAATTTTTTCAAAATATATATGTGAGATTAAATAGTCGGTGCGCCAATGATATGTAATCATATGTCGGCCCAGCACACAGAGTTTACCAATACTGCGGCAGTACTTAACCTAAGACTCGGTAACTAAGGCTGGCATGGTACTGTTGCCAATGCTGGGGCAGTACTTCCAGCCGAGACTCAACCAACTTTGGTTACCAAGACTGGCACTGTACTAATAAAATTGTTTGCCAATACTGGGGCAGTACTTAACCTAAGACTCGGTCACCAATACTGGCATGGTACTGTTGAGAATGCTGGGGCAGTACTTCCAGTCGAGACTCAACCACCCTTGGTTACCAAGACTGACACTGTACTAATAACTCGGTAACCACTCGGTAACACTGTAAAAGACTCGGTAACCAAAACTGGGACGGTACCGATGCGTTCGGTTTCCAAGACTGGGACGGTACCGATGCGTTCGGTTTCCAATACTGGGACAGTACCGCTAACTGAGAGTCAGTCGCCAGGACTTGCACAATTCTGGGCCGTTTTTGACAAAACGATGTAATTTTTGGTAAAGTTTAACATTGCTTCAGTTTATTTGAGATGCTGAATGGGGCAAGATGAACAGAAGTTATCGCAAACCCGAAATATTTTACAACGTACCACTATTTACGTTAGAAAGGGTAAAATAAAACTAGTAAAGCATTTTGTTCCTCTTCAACCGGTGTTTCTACCAGGGGAAGCAAAAGAACTGGCCGATCATCAAAGTGATATAGAAGCAAGATTATTCGGACTAACCCTACGGAACTTAATCGATTAGCTTTTCAAAATGATGATATTGAAAATAAAACCACTTTTATATGTGAAATATGCCAATAATTCGTGTCTCATCATTATCCCAGCACTGTTTGGGTTTGCCCCGCATACGGGGTAAGATGGGAAAAATTAAGGTTAAATTAAAAATCTGCATTGTATTGTACAAGTTAGACAGACTGATTGTTTCCACTTCCGAAATTAAAAGGTGAATAAATATTGATTAATTTAAAAAATAATTGAAGTTGACTGACTCATATATGTATTGTTTTATTTGAAAATGACCTAAGCGTTATCATCTTGCCCCGACCTCCCCTAATATAAAACGAACATTAGGTTGAACACGGAAATATGTTGGGAAAGTTGAATTTATCTTAGTACGCTTCATTTTATACGAACCTGAAGTGCCCTCGTAAAACGTTACTACTTTCCGAATTCAGGAGAGCCCGAGTCGCATGGAAATTCATCTCGTGAACTGCACGAAAAAAATTATCCGATACATAGACATGAGTTTCGAGCGCATACAATATTCATGTATCCTAATTGGACGATGCCTGGAAGATAAATTGTTCCTGGTGGCTAGTCGAAACAAGACACGACAGTATTTTTTTCCCCAGGGGTCAAGTGCTCTTTCGGCTCGGCTGTATACACGCGTTAATCAACTCAGCCAGAGTGAGAGAAGACACGGATGAATAAAGTAGGAAGTTTTTTTCCCCCGAGCGAGTTGAATTGATTCACGATGAATATCGCATTTTCGCCACTATATCCGGCATGAATCAAGACTTTTCTCCGTCTCTCGAGGCCCTCGAGGAGATCCCCTTGAAAAGGGTCTGATTACAATGGAATCACGACGCGAGAGGGCCGAAGGACTCGATAATAGAAAATCTATGGTATTGCGGTCGCAGTGAAGAAGAAAAAAAAACAGAAGGTAACACCCCGTCCGGCCCGTTAATCACGCAAAACATAATTGGCTGGATATCCGATTCCCAGATGTTGCGATCCGACGACTATATAGAATGTCAGCAAGCGTAGAGGCGACGCGAGATCCCGTGACGTTATCTCACGGATTTTATTACTCTTTTCTCGTTCCACACACTCTCAGGTTTTTTTTCGCCCGCTATCCCACGTTGAGAAATCTTTCACCCTCGAGGTATTCTGGAAATCAATTCTCCGCAGATTTTTTCAACTGGCTGCCTATTGGTTTACGCACTGTCTCGACGTCTACAATTTCGTTAAATGTTCGAGCCTTGCAAAGTCGAGGTAAATGCCTTGAAAATAATCATTTTCATATTTCAGTTCGCCAATATGTATAACAATGTGTTTTTCTTGGAAAAATATCTCGAAATTGGTTTTTTTCTTGCCTAAATAACGAATCTCATCGAAATTACTGTCAATAATCTGCCGTTTATTTGGATTTCTTTGAAAAAATTCCTGCCGAAATAAACAGGGTTTCTATTACACAATAATCTTCTCCGTTGCCGATCTCCAAAAGTGAGCACTTGCGAAGTCTGTATTTTGAGGAAAAGAAAATTGAAAATACCATTTCAACGATGTTTCTCTCGTCTCTATAAAGCTCCGTATCACTTGCCCTGCTCCAACGGTTGAACGTCGAAGAAGGCAGGGGAGGGTTCTTCTCACAAATGCTCCGGAAAATTCGCCTTTAAATTATCTCTACATGTATAAGAGCATTAAAGCTCGCCGGGAAACTTTTTCTCGAAGGGCAATGCGCGAACGCCGGGCGCATAATCCTTCCAACTCGAGTTCAAACTTAACGCTTTTCCGTAATGCCATTACCGGGCAACTATAAGGATCATCCTAATGGCAAAAAGTTCTTTTTTTCTACAAGCTTTGGGTGTCTCGGCATGATTAAAGTTATACGCCATAAATACTGTGCCTTTGAGCATAGAAAAAGAGTTTTGGAAAGGGAGAAATTTTTAACTTTTCCTCTTTGAGTTAGTTTTGTTTTACGGAAAGAATGCTCTGTGCTATCGAAATGGACGAGTTCAAAATGTTTCGCAACGGTGGAAAATTAGATATACATGTCAGTAGAATATTTTTTAAGGTCATCCCATGAGACGGTTCGATAAAATCGAAAAGTTTTTTCGCACTTGTTGCAAAAAAAAGTGTGCTTGTTACATAAACCCTGCATGGTGAGACACCATCTTCTGTGTGTAAATCGTACTTGAAGTTTTGAAAGCGTTTTCCCCAAATTTGACTTTTTCAAATTGGCTTCCATGATATCTCGAATTCTATTGTACGGATTTCGCTCCAATTTTTATGGTATAGTCAGCCATAGTTATTTTTAGAGCTGATAGAGTCGAGAAAAAATTACGAAATTTTTTAAACCGTGCTAAACATTCCATTTTTGATATTTTTACTGTACTTTAGTTCGGGTCTACAAATTATAATGCCGTTTGATTTTTCTATTCCAGATGAGCAAAACCTCCAGAATCATCGCAACCGTCACTTTCTTTACGCATGAGTGTTTTCCAAACGCTGTAAAGTCGATTTAACTCGTTATTTTTGTTTGATGAAATTCTGGGGGAGTATAATAATAATAAATATGTGGTAAAAATTCAAAGATAGTAGGTTTTATTGCTTCATAAAAAACGTTCTCAAGAAAGCGAAAAAATATAGCCGTCACATGTGATGACCCTGTTGAGCCGGTCGCCGAAAAAATAAAAAAAAGAATACTCGCATTCCAAAACGAACCACCTGTATCTCAAGAATGACTTCAATTTTACCATTGCTATTTTACCCACGAACGAAGCAGTGTATTCCCTCGATCAGGCGTGAGCTACATTAAAGTTCACAAATTCCTTCCGGTTCCAGGGAATGTCGAATATACTTACAGAATATCTGTAATTCTCTCTATTTTCTCTCGGTCACTCCCTCGTCACAGTGACGTACGTTTTGAAATAGATCCACCCCTTATTCGAGCCCTTTCCGCGAGAAATGTTGAAAAATACTTTACTACCGTGAAACCAGGGATATCAGACGTAACAACTTCTTGGTAAACATACTACGTCAAAATACCAAGATTAGTGCAGAATATTATTTCATTAAAAACGTACTAGATTTATTAGGTTTTGTTTTTTAAAATAAATATTTGAATAATTTGTTATATTCGTCGATGAAAAACAATGATTATATTACTTATACATTATTTCATATGGTTTACGAGAATGAATACCGCATCAATATAAGTATCGTTCGATCATTTCATCGTATATAGTATATTAAAAGAAAGCATTTGCATTTGAATATCCTCGATGAATAATATCGAATGAAAAACGAACATTTTATTACGATGTCATGATTATGACAAATAGAAACAGAAAATAATAAAGCTTGGAATAAAGACAGCAAAAAAACATCTTCATGCCAAGAATCTGTTTGTCTTGAGCCTTTCTGAATTTACAAGTAAGATTTGTGAAATACTGTCATCAGTACGAAAACATTCTTCCCGGATCTAAATGTGTCTATTATTGACATTTTCTCTGTTCTTTGCTCAAGTTAGCGAACTCTCGTTTCAGACAAAAATCTTCAATAAAAATCATGTATTACTTTTTTTCAATATACTTTACATTTTACATCAGAAATGCGATACAATATCAGAAAGAAATAATTTGAGTGACATTTTTTTCAATTCGCATATAAGAAAGGTACGTTTTTTCTTTTCGTTTGATGATTACTGCCCTCTAGTAACGACGTAAAACACTAAAATATCATTTTTTGCTCTGGGGTGTGGTTGTCGACATAGTTCGTACATTAGCGTTGGTAGCGCCGCAGTAGAGCGCACAGACGTACTATTTTTTCGTCTTTAATGCCAGGTTTTAGCGAGCTCGGCACAAGAATTTCTGAGTGGCCGCCTGACATCTCTGCGTGAAACATGGATTACGCCCGTTAATGTACGTGTGCACGAGAACGACCTCAATGACAAAGTAAACATTCAGACATTGTTATTAAAGTGTAAAAATTGCGAAGATACATTGCATACATTTTCGCTCACTTGAAATCAAGTCTGAAAGGGTTGTTCTTTTTTCGGGGGTCGTTCCGTAGGGCCGTTGATAAGATTTAGTTGAACATAAAAATTCTGGGCTACGGGATGGGGAGCGTGAATCAGTTTGAATATATGCATATAGAGAGTTGCGTGAGGGATTTGAGAAGATGAGATAAAACCAGAATCATTATCGTTGCATATCGATGTAATCTTTAGTGGAACGCTTTATGGGCGTGCGCTCGTATTATAGGAAAGCTCATGTTTTTTCACAACGTTTAAAATGGAAAGACGCGTTTGTGATATATAGGAACGAGCGATTTTATCACTGCTCGTGGAGCACAATTTATCGTCCGGTTCTGTATGATACATTGCCAAGATATTAGACCGTAGCGTTGTTCCTTATAACATGAGAGAACCTTGAGAGGTTTTCCCTTGGTCTTTTTCCTCCACCGTCCCCAATAACCATACGCACTCCATATACGTCAGAGGGAAATGAGAAAGGGTGCAGTTCAGTACAAGCCTTGCGCTTGTGTGTGTGTGTGTGTGTGTGTGTGTGTGTGTGTGTGTGTGTGTGTGTGTGTGTGTGTACAGGGTGTATCTTAACTCCTAGATTTTCGTTCGTGAGCATATTGGGTGTCTCTTTCCAAGGAAAACGCTTTTTTTAAAATGTCGTGCGACAAAAATTGGCCGAGATATTCACGAGTAAAGTTCAACGGTGAGTAAACAATGGCACAGTAGTTTCAGCGTCCAAGCGAGAGTGGGCGCGAGTTCGAATCCCCGTTCGCGTAAGTGGATCCCAATCCATTGATTTTTGTTAAATTGAAATTGGAATTGTAAGTTCAACCTTTCAATTTCGAATGTTGAAATTTCAATTTTGAACCTTATCCGGTTGCCCAAATAAAGTATTAAATAATGTTTAAAGAGTGCTAGACAGTATTGTCCATTGTTTACTCAAAAGATCTAAAGATCTAAAGATCCCTCGAGTAAACAATGGATTATACTATTTAATATTTTTTATTTATTATTTAATATCTTATTTGAACGAACAGATAACGTTCAAAACTCAAAAATTTAAAAATTCAAAATTGACAGTTCAAATACCCTTGCCTGAATGTGGATTTGAATCCACGCCCGCGCTCACTTGGACGCCGTAACTACTGTACCATTGTTTACTCACCGTTGGACTTATTTTGGGAAAATTTCCAAAAATCATACTTGCCACGATACCTCGAAATCTTTAGACTTTGGACTAAGGTAACCCGAGTCAAAATATTCGACCCGCAAAATGGAGGCTTCCTTTCCCGAGCGAAAATCGGCGATAGCGGATTATCAGGGATCTTAAGAAGGGTACAGTGATTGGAAACACTATGCGTTAGGGCCTCCGTTGAACCTTCGGAATGGCAGAAAGTAAACTTTTTGTCTCAAAGGAGGTCAACGAGGTCCACAACTCAACCTACGGAATCTTAGATGGGCCTACGTTGAGCGCTCCCGCCGAACCTACTGGCTCCCCGTTCGACCCACTGTACACTACCAATATAAATCTTTATTTTTGCTTACAATGTACACAGTACGTCTACGTGTACTATATGCATAAAATATTTGATAAATCCAAAATAAAATGAATCTCTTAATTCAGAGTTTTACCACAACGATTTTTCATCGTAATTCGTCATTCCCTAGCCTATTGATATGATTTTTTTCGAAGAAAATATTTCACCTGCCTATATGAGATTCGAACCAAGTACCTTCCGATTCATAGCTACGCAAGCTGCCCCTATCCTACCGAGTGCTTATAACATTTTAGTCGCAGATATGGGATAGGAGACCAAACAAATACCTATAATTGTTTGTTATATCACATGATCTATATCAATTAGGTAATACCATTGTGATAAATAGAGAGTTTTATCGGATAACATCCTATACATTTTTCAAACATAACCTATATATATGTATATAATTTCTCTCTCCACCCTTTCTACCCCCATGCCCCTTTGACATAAGTGTGGCAACAAAGACAGACCATTAGTTGAATCAAATAAATAAAATGGTTTGCTCTACGAAAATTGTATTTAATTTAAATTTCAAAAAATTACTAGATCCATTTAGTGAATTCAACTAAATTGTTTTTTGAACAGATCTAACGAAATCACAAATGGATGGAAATCAAATGAAATATTCAACTATTAGACGTTATTAAATTTTGATTTGACTGAATCAATCATTTGAATATATTGAAATAAATAATTATAATAATGGAATCCAATCGGAAAAATTTAGTTCTACGAAGAACCTAGTTAAATAAAAGAAAATCAAATAGACGCGGTTAGTTAAAATAAATAGAGGTTTCTGTCAGTGTAGGCGCACTGTAAACGCTCTGGACCCTCCATCTATAGATAGAGGCTCCAGGGGTTTATCTATATAGTCCATAAACGTTAGGGTATTATTATTAATACGCTGACGTTTTATATAGATATCAACATTATATTGTAGTGTTATAAAGCGACGCGTGCGTCATTTGAATTTGCCGCGCGAAAAGTCGTAGAGGGACTTGAGAATTTGCCCCGTGAATGGCGGAGCCACAGATCGGGCGCAAAGGTGGAAAAGAGGGCGTTGGCGGCAATATCCGACACCATGCGAGATCCGGATCGAAGAAGAATGTTCAGAGCTCCCGTAACTCGTGGAGAGAGAGCACGCGTGGTCGGATTCCGCGAGGACAGTGCCGGTCGACACTGCAAATTAGAGTGGCCATCTTGGCTACAAAGTCGCCGTCGTTAACGTCCCGAGGATGCGCTGCATTGCTGGAGATCGTGCATCAGAGTCTCGAACGTCACGAGGACGTTAAACGGAGCAAGCCTGCCCCGCAGCGAACTCGCGGCAGCAATCACCCTTCATCTACTCGAGGCCTCGAGACGCATCGGGCGACGACCGCGGTTGACAGAAGACTGATAACGCGCAGGGTATCCGACGAGGTTAGTACCTCGAACGCACCAAATATTACGTTACCGCGTGTGCACCGCGGAAAGAATCGGACTCATAAAACTATCAAACGATGGACTTTCATCAAATCGTGTGTGTCTACCGGTCAACCAAGTGGTGTCAATCCGCCATCTTGGCACGTGAGCTCGACTGATCGTATCGAGAACATTCGCGCGTTAACGGTCGACTGTGGGCATTAGAGGGGCCATCTTAGCACACTAACGTTTGAATTCGATGGTCGACGACGCCTGATCGGCCATTTCGACTATGAACGTTATCATTTATGTGAAAGCGAGAGATGGGAGAAAGCCTATTTACTGTGAATTTGATAATTTATTATGAAGTGTGAAGAGATGGGAGAAAGATTATGAATTTTATAATTTATGTTGAAATCGAGAGATGGGAGAAAGATTATTTACTGTGAATTTTACAATTTATTATGAAGCGAAGAGATGGGAGATAGACCGTGAATTTTGTAATTTATGTTGAAATCGAAGAATCAGTAAACAGAATGCAAATTGGATAATTTATTATGAAGTATTGAGATGGGAGAAAGACTATGAATGTTATAATTTATGTGAAAGCGAGAGATGGGAGAAAGACTATTTACGGTGAATTTGACAATGTATTATGAAGTGTGAAGAGATGGGAGAAAGATTATGAATGTTATAATTTATGTTGAAATCGAGAGATGGGAGAAAGACTATGTACTGTGAGTTGTATAATTTATTGGAAATTGATGAGATGGGAGAAAGAATATAATTATGGTGATTGAAATTATCAACGACGCATGTGAATTTATGTAGCCGACAGGAAACGACGTTATAAATTGCTTACTGGTCGACTCGGCAGTGGAGCGAAGGAAGGCATTCACTGCCTACGTGGTGAGCGAACAGAAAGAGTTCATTACAATATCTTATTTAGATATACACTGCCAGCCAAAAGTTTTCGGACACTTCACATAATTGCAAAACTGGTGAGCACTGGATAATTGCCAAATAATGTTAGAGTAATATACAATAAAGTATGAAATAAATAATTTAGTATTTTACGAAGATACTATAGAGCTCTACGTAATTAATTATTCTAACATAATTTTGCAATTATCCAAAGTGATTGAATGTTTTGCAATTATCTGAAGTGTCCGAGATTTTTTACCAGTAATATACATTCGAATATATTAATGCAAACACATATTTCAAGTACAATATATGTATATATAGTATTATATAATATAAACTGCCGCTCAAAAGTTTGGATACACCAGTCGATATTTCTTGCCGCACTAAAAGTTACATAGCTACGTAAAAAAAAAGATGACCAAATTTACCGAACGGCGCTTTGGAGGGAACAAAACCAGCTTTATTTTGCTTTTTTGAAATATTTTTTAATGCATTTTTTTTCGACCCAGTATGCATTTGTGTACGTGACTGTTTTCCGGCTTTTTTTCGACCATCGAAAATTGAGAATTGTGGGAAATTTTTTTGTCATGTATATCCATGATAAACTTGAACGAGGTAGCAGGAGCTCCATTTTCATTTTTTGAAAAGTTTCGTACAATTCTTTTTCGCAAAGGTATTTCATTTTTGGCTAAAAAAAGACATTCTGGCAAATTCAACGTAACTCAAGAACTATAGGGTCTAAGAGGAAATATCAAAGATGTAAAAAAGCAGCGTAAGTTTATATTGGATAGCCTGGAACTTTTGAAGAATTTTCCTGTGAGATTTTTTTCTCACCGGAAAACTTGTGACGTCCATAAATTCGATGGAACTGGAGTAAGACTGCATATGCGAGCATTCTTCTATGAATCACCTATAATATGATAATAAACCGATATTGAGAAAATTAGATTGTTGTCGCATATTAATATTACACTAATAATTTGATAAGGTGACGATGTATTTTTATTAATTGTGTAGTATTTATTCATCATCTGATAACGCATATTTACCTGTGCCATACTTCGGGGAATCAGGGAAAACGTACCTTTTTCGTCATCGAAGGGGTTATCGATCAGGCCACAATGGAATGATGATGGAGGAGATATGGAATTTGGGCCGCAAGCAGGTTAGGTGGGGTCGACGCAACGGATTTGAGATCGAAAGCAGGGTAAGAAGGCCTGTGCTCTGCCCGTTCACTGAAACTGGCGGTCGAAAGAAGGTTTGGGAGGTCTAATAGAGGCTACACTGGACCAAGGGGAGGTCTCTTCACGGCACTGAATTCGACAAATGGGGTTTGGTAGGTTCAACGAAGGCCGGCGGCTTGTGCATTACAAAAGAAATAGGTCTTGCGAGGGTTCAGAGGAGGCTAAAAATTTCGACTCGGAAACCTTGGTTAGATATGTTCCTAACGAGGTGACCTATCACCCTCTTAAGGCTTTGCATCGACCTTCCTAACACCCTATATATATATATATATATATATATATATATATATATATATATATATATATATATATATATATATATACACGAGTGTGCGTGTGTGTATTACGAGCTGACGAGTCCATGACACGCATTTCTCGCAACGCACAACTCTTTGGCGTCTTTATGTCCCAGTCTACAGAATTTCGAATAACGTATGCCTCCTACAGTTTTACCCATTAAAGTTCCACTCTTGATCCTCTGCAGTGGCCTCGTCAAAATCTGATTAGAAATACATTTGAGGCCTTAGGCCACAGTAACGGCCTAGTATGAAAAGGTGATTCACTCATAAAATTAATCACACATCTATTTAGAATGAATATCAAGCTGTTAGAAATTTTTTTTTCGATGTACCAAATGCCCGACTACTTGAAACTTCTCGAAACAGCTTTTTTCCAATTGGCGTGACAAATAACTTCCACAATTTTCACTCTATTTACTTCAAATTTAAAAGTTATGCTCCTAATTGCATTTTGCAGAGAAGTACGTACGGAATTTCTGATTGATCGAAAACTTTACATTTTATGAGCAGTTTATGAGCAGTTATAACGAAATCGTTCACTGAAAATACATTTCTTAAGTTCAAATATCTACAACTTTAGAATAAAACAATATTTTTTAAATTCCGTACGTGTTTCTCTAGTTATTCTAATGTAGATTGACGAGAATTTTTGTTTTTTGTTCTAGGTAAAAAATTGTGGATACTAAATGTCACGCCGCTGAGCACCGACAAAAAAGATAAAAGAAAATATTAGTAGTCAGCCATTTCGTACATCGGAAAAGAAAATATTTTCTAACAGCTTGATATTCATACTGAATAGATGTATAATTACTTTTATGAGTGAATCACTTTTTCATATGAAAAAAAATTGTTATATTCGCACATGATTTTATACCCATTACTGTGTCCTAAGGCCTTAACAGAGTTGATGAGCTAAAATAGAATTCATTTTCATCATACCTTTCACCAATAAATATACGAAGGCGACTGACCAAGGATGCCCTTAAAAATGTTGATACAATTGCGTGAACTCGTATGAAAATTATTCTACATAGCGTTGATTACATCGGATGTTCTACCGAGGGAAGTGGCGGAATTTCGGTGTTTCTGACACATTCGTAATTGTGTTAGTATTTGAATTGTTTAAAAATCGAACGATTTTTGTTGCTCGTTAAAACATGGTTTAGTTATTGTGTTTGTAATTCATGTATTTTTATATACGCCAGTTCGTTGGAACCGTTGTGTATTGTCTAGGAATTTGAATCGTAAGGTTACAGGTAGGTCTTGAGTTATCTTGAGCTGTCTGTTTCACCAAATTATCATGAAATCGCGAAGTTTTTTATATTCAAAGTTCTAATTTTTTAACAATATTAAAATCGAATATTGAATTTTTTTATGCAAAAAATTCTACCCATTTTTTCATTGCTCGATCCCCTTTTGTAGAATTGTATGTTTGTATGATTATTACTTATGCGTTATCGACCCAAAGCCTGACAAAAAGCCAATGTATACTATGTTCAGTTTGTCGGTCGGAGTTATCTAAAAAAAAGTACTAGAAAAAATTGTTCTTATTACCGAGAAATTAACTTTCCGTACCAAGTGGGAATTGTCCCCAATAACCAACGAATAACTGTTTTGCTGTTTGTTTGAACAGGATTTTCTGTAAATACTTTTGTTTGAACGAAGAAAATATAGGGATTCTGTCCCTCTCGTTACAAGTGTCAGATGGTTTTGATTAAACTCCATAATGCTTGATAATACATATCGATATATAAAAACATAGCGCGAAAGAAAGAAAAGTAGTGTGAATTTCTACGTCGTATTTTCTCCGGGAAGGTAGCAAAAATAAATCCCCCGGGGATTTAGAGTAAGAGCAATCGCTCCGGGCCGGCCGGCGGTGGTTACGAGGGACAAATTGGTTGTCCGCGTGGAAAACCAATGTGCCTGAAATACATACTACCGCAGAAAAGGAAGGGATGAGAGAGCGAGAGAGAGAGAGACTCGTGATGACCGTGGGAGAAAAGAAAAAAAAAAATTTCTGTGAATTAAGCCTTGGAATTATATCTTCAGGGGTTTTCGTCAAGGAAAAAATGCGTAGAACTGAAGTTGTTACAAAGTAATAAACCGGGTGTCTTAAAGGTTAAACCTAAACTTTTGAGGATACGTCCATCGTAAAGTTCTGAGGAGAAAAGTAGCTATCTATTTTCTTATCCGACGCACCGTTCATGAGATATTGACAAAATATCACGAGCCAATGCGGCGAGGCGATGAGAAAAAAGGGGCGGTGACATTTCACCGAACGTGCTGCTCATTGGCTATCATTAAGTCACGACTACGCAATGAACTATCGATCGGAGAGAAATGTGGATGAGAAGTATTGTTCTAGAAATTTCGCTAATTATCTGTCCCTCAAACTTTCCGCCTAACGTTTTGGGCATTCTATACATAGTGAGTTTTGCGACCTTGTCACGTTTGAATTGTACATGTTATTTAAGAAATTTACGCGGCATTCTGCAAAACTACATAAAGCCGGTATATATTGCAGCAGAAAGACTTAATGATCGAAGGAACTTTGGCAGATAAATGACTTGCTATTCGAACTTTCGTCCATCTCTGCTTCTCGAATCTTAGGGCAGAGTCTCGACATAGCGATAACTACCGCAATCCAGTCAACAAGAGCGGGTTTCACCGAGTCTCGAATCAATAGAGAATGATTAGAGAAAGGAGGCCTCGCAAGCCAAGTCAAGGGTCCCGATAAAGCCAGTCGAGTTTCTGTTTATCGTACCCTCGACATTTCAACGGAGAATCTTGAAAAGCGCAAATGGGATAATACGCCTAGGTTTGCTCTTCAATGATCGAGGCGATCAACTTGGAATTCAGAAAATTATCTTTGGCTCAAAGGGACCAATATTAACGAAGTTGGTAATATATCGATGATCGTTGAAATCAAATTGCGAACTTAATCTGAATCAAATTGGACGGAGGAAAATCGATAAAAACTCGTAAGATACTTCGATAATTATCTCAATAAAATGTACATAGTTCGGAGACTTCCAAGTGATTCGAGAATTTTCTGTATTTGTCTAGAAATTTTTCATCATCGAAAATAACCTCGCATTATTGTTGGTGTAATCGTGAAATTATCGTTCCCAACTCCCACGTGACCTATGCAAATGATGTTGATCGGGTTCCAGCAATAACATGAGTTCGATCGTTCCCCCATTGAAGTAACGAAGTTTTTATTTCAACTGCAAACATAGTAGTAGAACAAACAGAATGAGTCTACAAACTTGAAGTCTATAGCTCAACCGGGTTATATAAACTGTTTTCACGTGTGTCCATAAATATGTACCTTCATTAGGGAATTTGTTGCGATTATCAACTTTTGATACTTTCCTTCATTATTATCGCCATGCTAATTGAAACATCAATTATTCCGAATAGGAATGCATTATATGTTGTCACATTTTGACCGCCTAATAAACTTTCGTATACCAATCGTTGAAAAATGACCAAAAACTTGACGGCTTTCAGCCTGTCTGCCATAAAGCTTACCGTCGCAACACAGCGACGGCAATCTTTATGACGGGCACTTCCGTTGCCGATGCTTCGTACCGGTGTCTCTTCAGTGAATTGATTTCAATAATATTCCTTTCAGGCTCTCGGAAATGCCGAGAGGGCTTTCCACAGCTATACGAAGCGTGGTGCTCTCTCGCGATAAACGTTATATTGTGAAAGGATTATATTGGCTAGAAGCTTTCCCACGTTGCCACTCTTTCGCGCGACTTTATCGCACCTCCGGCTGAGCGCCAACATTTTTGGTTTTTTTTCTCTGAAAACTTATTAAATTCACATCTCTTTCAATCGCCCTCGCACCAGCTGCTTCTAATTGTCCGAACACTTCAAATCACATTTTCATTGGTTTAATCTACGTAAAATGCTGGAAGGTTAATTGTCGCAGCACATAAGTGCCAGATTTAATGTATTCAAAGTAAACGTGGATTCTTATTCGAATGCATGACCGCTCGGAAAATTATGAAGTACTATGCATTTTTCCGTAACGTGTAAACTGCATGCGTGTTTCGTTCCAAGAGATACATTTCTTCAGTGAAGTGGATTTTCTCACATGAACTATTACTATACAGTGTTCACCTTCGATTTTGTTGAAACCGATATTTTATTGAGACATATACTTTTTCATCGGCAGAAAACCGATCTGAAGGCTGAAACCATCCCTTAGAGTGAGCTATGTCAAGGGGTCGTTTTGAAGTTTCATCCACGAGTAGTCCACGGATTTTAGTGGAACGAAAACGAATTTTTTTCTAATGCAACGCAATGAAAAATCAGAAAGCGTACATACAAAAATGAAGGTGTGACCCGCACTTTAATGTTTATGTTTCTCATCCCAAGTTTAAAAGAGAACATTAAATTGAATAAAAGAGATAAAGGAAATCGGGGAAAGATGATAACGCTAAGGTCATGTTCAAATAAAACAATACATATACGAGTCAGTCAACTTGAATTGTTTTTAAAACTAATCAACGTTCATTAATATTTTAATTTTAGAAGCAAAAAATAAGTCTTTCCGATTTGTACCGCACAATATATATTTTTAATTAAACCTTTCTTTTCCCCATCTTACCCCGTATGCGGGGCAAGATGAGATAGTGCTGGGATAATGATTGGACATGAACTATTGGCATCTTTCAAATATAAAAGTGGCTTCATTTTCAATACCATCAGTTTGATAAGCCAATCGACTAAGTTCTGTAGTCCGAATAATCTTGCTTCCATATCATTTTGATTATTTGCAAGTTCTTTTTCTCCCCTGGTAGAAACACCGGTTGAAGAGGAACCAAATGCCTTACTAGTTTCATTTCACCCTTTTTAACGTAAATAGCGGTATGTTGTAAAATATTCCGGGTTTGCGATAGCTTGTATTCAGCGTGCCCCATTAGACAGTCAACGAATTAACAAAAAATCACGCAGTCGCCTTGGAAATTTCTGGCAAACCATTTTTATTATATTAATAATTAGTACTTTCATTGTGTTTACCTACCTGTCTCTAATCGATATCAGCAACTCAAATAAACTGAAACGATGTTAACCTTTACCAAAAATTACATGGTTTTGTCAAAAAATCGATATTGTTTTTTCACTCGAGACGCGTGCTTCCACCACAGTTGATACTTTCACAGTCATTCACCTTACCCCCCCCCCCCCCCTACAAACTCCAACGGGAGCACTGTGGTCGCACACACTCCTTAGTGGCTAGGTTTAAGATTCATCTTCCCCCACATTATTCGTCTTGCCCCGAGTTCCTTTATCCCTTTATAGAGAAGGCTTGCTGTCGATGCTCCACCCACATGAGTTGCAAAAAAATTGAAGATGGACATCAAAGTGATGTTCCTTGCGAGTGTAGGAATGCGGATGCGTACGGTGAGAAAAAATGGACCCTGAATAGTCTTTGTAACGCGATGCTGCTGTTGCGAGATACACCGCACGCAAGAAGCCTCGTGGCGGATTTATGGCGAAGCCCGCTAATGACACCAGGCGCATGGTGGTTCCGCAATGGATGTATCATGTATATATAACGAGGTTGTTACGTCGAGTTAGCTGGGTCTAGTAATTTCGTTATAGTGCGATAGCTCATAAAGGATATGCGTTAATTAAGTTTCGCCAGAGACATTAACCCTCGGATCAATGTATCGAGTTGAGGCGGGAGTCGGTAGCGTCGGCCACGTTTTCCACGATATCGAATAGACTGCCTTATCGGTCAATTGAATATTCGCATATGTAGCACAAAGATTGGCGAGGAAATCTGCATATCAGATTTGCCTTGCACAATTACTGTTCAATCATTCATCTCATCAATTAAAAAAAACAACAATATCAGAATGCGCAAAATAATTGAGAGCAATCCTTATACGTGCCTAATGGTTTATTACCGTTCCACTATTTTGACAGCTGTTATAGGAACTTAGGTCGAGACCGTCTGTTTCCTCGAGGGACATTTCGTAGAAGAAATATTCTCGTGAAAAATTCCTTCAAAATTAATGTCTCCAAAAACAATCAGCTGAAAACACGTATTGTAAAAGTCAGTTTTACTGACTTTGCATCCGGGAAGAGTTAGTTGCTGCTTGAAAAGATTTAGATTTATTGAAAATATATCAAGTGCCTGTTGGAACTCGCCCACAGTATGATTCTACGGTAATTTGCTCGTGCAATTTGCTCGCGAATCCATTATGATGCACCACAATCATTAATTCCATAGTCATTTCCATTTCATTTATTAATTCTCAATCATAATACTCCAACGGTACGAGTGGGATGGAGATGAGGGACCCTTTATTTCCTGTTTGGTATTTTATTCACGGGCTTTTAAATAATATGTGACCACATTATTCGTACATCCCTCTTATGGAGTTATCATCAAATTAACTTAACGTAACTTGATTGTCAATAATAAAAATGAAAAATGGAATCTCAATTCTATTTTGAGAGACCTGTTCTATGACTCCCCACTTGATGGGGTTGCGCGGAAAAAAATCGCACCCATTTTACACACAGGAGAAAAAGCAAAATTTTTTTGCCAGAATTTTGCTGGTTATTATTTGAAATTCCAAATCTGAAACATCTACTTGCAAAATATTATGCGTACAGATTCAAAATTGTAGGTACTGTAAGGGTGTGGCAGATATGTTCGAAGTGATATGTGTCGATGATAGGGTTCCTTGGTCGACTACGGAATACTAAAAATGGAGCAACGTTTTACTGACACTAAAATGATCCAGTCAGGAAGCAGTCCTTCCCTTTTTCCAGAAGAGAAAAAAATGCGCAAATTTCATTGACATGTGTTCCTTGATGCATTCCAACGTGAACATGAACACCGCCCCTATTTGTTAATTGATATAAGATCTGCGATAATATTAGATATAAGATCTTAATTGATGTTAGATCATCAATGTATCGTGAGATATTCCTAGACTGCTAATTGAAACTAAGTAATACGCAAGATTTTTTCTCTGGACCTTTTTTCATGACATATCTGATGCGGTACTTTATTTTTGAAAACCATAAGACAGGCCTGTAGCCGGAATTTACAGTTGTTTTCTAACCGAAAGGGGTGCACGTCCTCAACGGCCCTAATCGAAACATTGTATGGACGCTCGCTTTCGTCATTATAATGCTGAATCAGAGAAAGAAGGAAGTGGAAAGACGGAGTGAGAAAACGATAGAGATAGTGAACCTTTGTGACCGCTGCAAATGCTACACCGTATTACGTGCAGATAATAACACATCACGTGATCCTTATCAGGCCTTAGAAGTCAGTAGAGACTTTGAGACTGCTGCCTACAATCTTGCGCCATGTGACTTTATTACTACATTACTACAAGCAAATGTACATAACTATATCACTACATGATTATACGTACCAATCTAGACCAAGAATACTGGGGGCCTTTGACAAACGGTTCTGACGTAAAATCGCTATACAATCAAATCAGGTAGAAGTTCTAATTCGCCCTAACCATTTTTTTAAAGTGGGAATCGCTGAATACAAACAAAAATTGAGGTAACTCACGCTTCATCGTGCATTTCCTTTTAAAACAGCTACGCAAGAAACTTAGTAAAAATAGCGTGATTGGAACCAAGCTACTTTTTATGGTTTTCTATCAATATTGTTCAGGCAAACCATTTTATACGGTTCTCTGTTTTAATGCTTTTTTGGCAGTCATTGGCTTGGAGCAAGTGTAAAAACAACAGAATTCACTTCCAATTAACTCAGTACATCGTGGATATTAGAGGGTTTTAATGGAGGGATGATAAAAGATGTCTGTTTTCAACATGTTATATACAGCTACTTTCCATCGTCGCGTTCCTCTAGATCAGAGTACGGTCGACCTACTCGGTTTGGTCACAGATTGTGTACGCAAGATGAAAAGTGTACCGCGGGTAATCTGTATACTTCAATGTCAACTTCTTGATGTTCTCATCGCATTTTTCTGGACAATTGATGTCACGCGTAAAATAGAAGTTCTCCAATTCTGGTGAGGACGCGGTCATTCGACAGTGACAAGTTACGTTATTTAAATTCTCACATAAAATGCGGGGTACCGTCGAAAAAGAATATTATGACCATTTGTCATTTCGACTGCCACATCCAGAAGAGATCAAGTATGCATTTTGGTTATCCCCTATTTTTTCCCGCCCTTTGTGCAATAATGGATGGGGCGAAAGGTGAATGTTGTGGAATTTAAAGATCCATAGCTCGTGTAGCTCTAGTAGTGTTGAAAGGTGAGAAGCGGCCGGGTTGAGAACTATTTTTACCTCTCTATTAACTAGTTACCAGCTTGGTAACTTTGCGAACGCACAAAAATTTCGCTCCCGTGGGTCGAAACAGTAACATTAATCATCTTCAGATGCCAAATTCAAGCGAGTCCCGTGGGAATCATTTCCATTAATCTCAGTTACCCTCCAATACGCGGTCAGTCCAAAAGTATTCCATCTTTCGCCGCAGCAGGAGAAAGAGTTAATCCCGGTCAATGGCGATAATGTCCCCTTCAGAGTCGTTCTCTTCGGACGCCACAACCTTCTTTCAGCGATCCGGCCACTTTCAGAAACACTCCTCCTATCCAGCTTTCGGAGCAGCTAATAGCTACTTCGTTGTATTCTCTTTTTTTCCTTCCACATCATCGAGCGTTCTTCCTTCAAAAGGATGTTTCAATTCGGTAAACACCCAGAAATCGCAGGGAGTCAGGTCAGGACTGCAGGGAGCTAATGAACGTAAACACTGCCGTGTTTCACAAGCAAGCTTCACTTTCAAGTGATGTGGGATCTCTTTCAGATTGCCTAAACCACTTATTAATCTGTGTATCACTCATGGATTCGTCGCCATACATTTTACGAATCATGTGAATGGTTTCCATGAATGGCAAAGTTTTTGGCAAAAGTCAATGCACTCTCTTCAATGTGTTTAGTCATCGTGGAATTCGATACACTAAAAGCTGAGGTATACTCAACAGCGTACCACTTTGAACTGGAGTTTGTTTTTGAACTTTTGTTGTTGAACTTGTTTTTGCCAGGAGTACATCCGGGTCCAACGTTAAAGCAAATAGTCGGATAATTTCCGGACAATCCTCGTATATTCTTTGCAGGCAATACTCGAATTCACAATCGGCTAAATTCGGATGGTTAAACTGTTGTCGAATTTGCAACGGCCATAATTTATTCATTGAACTGCCAAAAATCATGAACTAAATATGGACCACGAAAAATGAAATGCGTAGTATCCCCATAGACTACGCATTCACATCAATTATGCAAATTATGAAATCAATATGAAAAATTCTTATAATATAATAGTGATCACGAAATTTTTTTTTTGAAAACATCAACAGCTTTCTGACCTCACATGCATCGAAACATCTGTTAAATATTTCCAAACGGTCCCAAATTTATCCAACGTTTAACAGACTCTGGCCAAGATGTCTGGAATATTTATTTCTCGAAAGCAGACTTGCTTACCGAGAGGTCGAAAAAATATGAATTCAACAATAAGTCTGTTGCTTTCGTCCCCATCTTGCTCAGACTTACCCCTCCTCCTGACTTTAATCCGCTATACCATTAGCGCCTTTTCAACTTTCGTACTTTTTCCCCCTTCCGCATTGCGAGGCAATGACCCGAGAGCTGCGCTACTAAGTATCTCGTGCTTTAATGAGAAACCTCGAGAAGCGTTACTTCTTGGATACGAATTTCTCAGCTGGCTCGCGTTCATCTCGTGTACTCGCGGAAATTTTTTTTCGCTCGTTCGTTTCTTTTGCCGCGCAACTTTGCACATAGCAAAGACCTCGGCTTTTCTTTCCCGCGGAATATGCAGCTTTTTTTCTGCCACTTTGCTTTTTTATCACTCTGCCGGTGAAGAAATTTCACGCCCCGGGGCGGGTAGTGTATAGCAAAAGTGATTTGAAGGGTGCTCGGCTTATTCTTGAGAGGCACTGCATCGAACTACATCTTTACACGTAAATATTTGCGCACCTCTTAATTTTGAAGTATCACTGCGGACATACCTAAACACATACGCGCGCACACACACACCCACACATATATCCTGATCTGGATATAATATATCAAAATGAAGTAGT
Source organism: Ophion costatus (assembly GCA_951751655.1). Taxonomy (NCBI): domain Eukaryota; kingdom Metazoa; phylum Arthropoda; class Insecta; order Hymenoptera; family Ichneumonidae; genus Ophion; species Ophion costatus. The sequence continues at coordinate 5,267,947 of OX632362.1, read as the reverse complement.
ATCTTCATTTCTACTGCCCTACATAGGAACAACTGAACAGATGTACTTGAAATTTTGTATCTGTAAAGGTATAGTGCCTGGTCAGAACGGGCTCTATTATCCCGAAATTCCAATCAGTTTCTGCGCGAACTGGTTCGATCGACACACCAGCGTTCTACCGGACAGGAGCATGGACGTTAGAACGTACCGATGGACAGACCAGCCACGACGGACATGCACGCAAATGCTGGATTACGCAAACACACACACACGCGCGCGCGCACACACACACACACACTCATATATATATATATATATTAGGAAGGTTGAGGCAAAGCCTTAAGGAGGTGATAGGTCACCTCGTTAGGAACGTATCAAACCTCGGTTACCTTAGTCCAAAGTATAAGGATTTCGAATTATCATGATAAGTATGATTCTTGGAAAATTTCCAAAAATGATATACTAATCCGTGTATAATGTTCAAACAGACAATAATTGATAACTAAAAACTTATTTGCGTCTTAGCTTAATGTGTATCAATCGACAAACACCAAGGGGGCGTACGCAAATTACGTAACGCAATCGGGGGTGGGTCTAGCTACGTACGCAGGGGGAGGGGGGGGGGTTAAGGTTTGCTTTACGTCACGATTTTATAACTGCCGGGAAATGGCAAAATTTCTGCATTCTCAAGTTTTGTATTTAAAACTCGCGCGTAATTTTACCGCGGAAAGTCGACGACTTTCCATACGGAATGTCAGTCAGTTAAAGGGAGAAGTCACTGTGCAAGAACTTGAACAGTAGCTTTCCCCCTTTCCCAAGCACAATTTGAGGAAACAAAATTTCTCGTTTTTATCATTTTTGAAAGTACATATATTCAAAAATATGATGGCAACTTTTTTATTCACAAGTCCGAAGTTTGATGGAGTTACAGTCACTTTAGTGAGAACAGGTAGCGCGACCGGCCAGTGCCCTCAGTCCCTACAGGTGTGACATCGTTCGCAATAGATCAAGTGCAAGCTCTTATTATTTTGTGAAATATAATGAAGATGAACAATCGTCATATCACCCGTGACTAGATACTTTAATGTGAGTATCAATATTGTAGGAAAAACATAACTTTATATCAAGAAAAATGGAACAAAAATCTTGAACGCATTTTTCGCGACACTACGTTTTTCGACCTTGTTCCAGCGAATACTTAAAAAGTTATCAACCGATTTTCAGTTCTTTGTTGACATTTTTGTAATCGCAGTCACTAGAGTTTTACGTGTCCGACTTTCTAAATTTTGATAATTACTACTTTTAAAGACCGCTTGAATACAAAAAAGGCCTGGAAAATAGAAAAAAATGTTCAAAATGTCAGCATTTTGTAAAAAAAAAACCAAAATAAAAACACGGTTACGCACAACGGTAGCTACATTTGGATACATATTGATAAATTGTTGACTTTTTATTTATAGATAACCGTTCATAAAGATATCAACGGGGCAATGAGAAGAATTTTTTGTTAGTCGTCGAATCAAGGCATATATCTTGGTTAATTTTACAGATTTTTTTCATAAAAAAATGGTTCAAAACTAGATGAATACATACTTCATGGCATGCACATAAACCCGATCCTTTCATAAATAGTTATATCTACGAAAAAAGTCGCAATCGTTGACGACTAAGCACCCGTTACGTAACGTAATAGACGGGGGGGGGGGGGTTCGGGCAGAAGTTACGTGGGAAAGGGGGGGTAGAGCCGTTGCCAAATTTAGAAAATGGAAAAAGTGGATTGATCCTGGATTCTTTCATCATTTGTCACCGAATTTATCGTGAGTTTCCGTAAATTTCTATCCGTTCACTCGTTTTTGCCAAAACCTGTATTTATATTCGCAATAAATACGCGAACGTTAATTGTTTAAAAATCTTTCTTTCCATCACTATTTCTCGTCTTTGAAGTATCATTTGGAAAGAGGTTCCAAGGTGTATGGGTATGAACACACACATACAAACACACATTTGAAATGGAACTTAGTCTTCGCAGGATGACGAGAAAAAAATGATCGCAGAGTGAGATTTTGACGGTGCACTTTCGACTGTCGCATTTGGGATCCCTCCTTTTTATCTCTTTCTTCGTGTATACCCGAACTGTACTTTGGCACCCACCCAAAAATTGAATTTCTGGCTGCTATATGTGCATACACTCCCCGCAAGTAGGCCCTCCGCGCATCGAATATATGTAGCCCCTATTGAGAGCGAGCATACGATGATCGATATCGCACCTGATCGTCCACAACAACCCCGATGTTCCATTCCTGATGTTCCATTCCTGCGGCTCATATTGTTCTCCCTGTATTCGTCCGCTAGAAGTAACACGCACAGAGCCTTGTCAGCAATTAGCAATATCGAAACGGAAGTTTAAAGCAGATAAAAATTTAATCGATATGGTCACGAAACTATTTTATATTTCGCGATGAAATATTATTTATTGAACTTGGCATCGGGGTGCTCGTTTTATTTTAATAGTGTAAACGTACTGTTGGGTCCGTTTGGAAATTTGCTCTCGAAAAATAAAACATTCGAAATTCAAACGTTCCTGAATGGTTTTACGAGTTGGCGGAAAAGTTTAGATGTATATGTGCTTAGGAGCATGCTGAGTTTATCATCTTCAAGAATTGTTTTTTCATTTTTGTTTTTCAATATTTAATTAGTAATTTTATTTAGTATTTATTTAGTATAATTTCAGTATTTATTGAGTATAGTATATATTCAGTATTTATTGAGTATAATTCAGTATTATTCAGTATTAGTAATAGTCTTTATTTAGTATTATTAAGCATTTATTTAGTAATTTTTCTGTGTCTATCACAGTAATTCACGTAATTGTTCTGCGCTCCTAGTCTATTGCTAGTCTATTGCTACAGAAATGGACTACGAGGGCAGAACAATAACGTGAATTACGATTTTCGTATATCGAAAATCGACAAGGAGAGCCATACATGTCTTTTGAAGGATCGAAAATAGACCAAAGAAAGACATATAGAATATGGCTTTCTTTTAAGTTGACAAACAATGATAGGTATTTCAGCAAGCAAGTACAGTGGGTAAAACGGTCGATGTACCCTTGCTTTTTTCATACACTTTCTGCTGGTTTCCATTAGCGTCAATCATTCGCGTTAATATTGCGATAGAGCATTAACATTTAGAAGAAGCTACCGAATCAAATAATCTGCAGAATTATTTTTCTGCTTGTTTACGAATTATTTCCGCAAATCGATGTGTGCTGATACTTTTTTCACCCATTATATTCTCCAAAATGAGAATATAATTTTCGAATCTAATAAGTTCATCTTAAAGAGTCAATTTTTATGGCGTGCCTGTACCAGTCTAGAAGGTGTTATCGTGTTTGCGTTCGCCATAAAACAACAGATTTTGGAAAAATGATGAGTGTATGGGGAATTATGAAGAAAGTCAGACGAAATTAGATTTCTGCTAATTTTTCAAACTGGACAGCGAGTAAGGGGATGAGAGCGAGAGAGCGAGAGAGCGAGAGAGCGAGAGAGCGAGAGAGCGAGGGAGCGAGAGAGCGAGAGAGCGGGAGAGCGAGAGAGCGAGAGAGCGAGAGAGAGAGAGAGAGATTGATTGATTGATTGATTATTTATTAACTATGCCTTGGCAACGCCTTGAGGCAAATGGTGTACAATTCAAGAAAGAAAACCAAATAAAATAAATAAAGAATAACAATATTGTTCTAATAATACAGACTATAAATAGATTCAGAGTACTTATGACTAAAGATGATATTCTTAACACTATTATAACTATTAATATTGATAGCTCACTAAATTAATAACTAAATTTCAGATCCCGAAGCTAACTAAATAAATAAGTATATAACGAGTAAATAACGAGAGAGAGAGAGAGAGAGAGAGAGGGGGGGGGGGGAAGAGCGAGACAGGGAGATAGGGGGATAGAGAGGGAGAGAGATAGAATGAGCGGGCGACCGAGGGAAAGAGAAATGAAGTAGAAATCTAGCAAATATGTTAGGGGATGTGGGTAAGGCAGGGATCAACTGAAGCTTTTGTTGAACTACGAGTAGCGCTTCGGGTAGCTCGTTAGCGAAGCGGAAAGACGAATATTCCTTTAGTCTTCCGTGGCTACGATGATAATACAGTAAACTGTAGGTACACCCATGATGATAATAGATCCAGTGCTGCTGCATATTCTCTCTCTCTCTCTCTCCCTCCTTTCGTCCATCCCTCCCTCCCTCCGTCACTCTCCACTAAACCAACGGTAACATTAGGCACTATTTATTACGCAACAATATATTTGCAAAAGACGAAATCTCGCCCATATACCTCATTTATTCTTTCATATTCAGGTTATTTTATCACTCAATTATACGAGAGACCTTTTTTATAAACAAAGGCAGGTTTTTCGTTATCGCAAAAATGACACCGTGCCATTCATTTAGTTGAATTCATTCTCAGTTGACATCATAGTCCTCGGACGACATAGTTAACGACTTTAAAAAGGATCGAAGCGCTATATAAGGATTACAATGTACACGCGGTCGTCCGTTTAATCCGATGGCACTTACCACCACAAAATCGATCGAATGCAAATTGCGGATTTCATTGGTACGCGCGTCACACTTTGTGTACCGTCATAACAAAGGATTCTGACGTCACAATGGCCATACAGCCAGTGACGTGCGCGCAAGAGTGCATGCACTGCTATACAGGTGCACGAGAACGGGAAAGGGAGAGGAAGATAGGACGAGAGAAAAAGGTAAACCGCGTGCAAATGACCTCGATGCGGTCGATGGCAAATCCATTAAAATTTATTCATCAGTCTCGCGCGACACGAAATTACTGATCCTCATTGTCATTTCCTTCCTTCGATATTCTATGTGCATCGAACTTTGCACCTGTTCATTTAATCATCCCGCGAGAAAAAAGAAAATAAACGTGCTTTCTCTCTCGAAAGAAAATAAGTGCATTGTACGTAATTATGAAAACCTGTGAAAAAGAAATATTTGAGGGGCTACATGTGCCTAGAGGCCTGAAAAAAATGGCCAAGTTCTGGATTTTTTCTGGGAAACGGTTGGTGAAGTAGAAACGCATTTTTTTCTCAACGGTACATATATATTGAAACCCAACAAAAAAAATATAGAAAAACAACAAAAACATGGCCGCAGGCAGATGGACTTCAACAGTCCATCTGAAATCTGAAAACCAAACGGGTTATTCAAGTTTACAATAAATACCAGTCAATGAGGATCGTCGATTTTCGAAATCATTTTTTTACAGGTGAAACGAGCGCGCGCTCTTGATTCCTCGATAGATTTCGTTCAAATTTTAACCAAACATTGTTTATATCATTATGCATGTTTGAGTAAAATTTCAGAACAGTCGACTGTTTACATTGGGAGGCATTTTAAAAGGGACAAATGAGCTTCACTTTGCGTTTTGGAAAAAAAAATTTCGATTTTTTTTAGACTCGGGGCGCCATTTTGAAAATGGCAGTTTTTTGGCTTTTTTTGGCTGTTTAAAATCGGCAGCACGTCTTTAGGACATTTTTTTTTCAAAGAACCTTAAAAGATAGAGCAATAGCTATAGTTTCCTTTTTTTATAAAGTTTCGTACGATTTTTTTTCACCGAGTTATCGCATTTTTTTCTCAAAAAGACAATTTTGAAAAGATGCTGCTGGAATGAGAAACTTTGAGGTTTAGAGTAAAATTGCCAAAAGGAAAAAAAGTTGCGTTATATCGTATTGAATCGCGCAGAATTTTTTCAAAATTAAAAAAAAAAAAATTTTAATTTTTTGCTCCACCATCGAATAAAAAAAAATTCATTCTTTTTTCTCAATTTTTAGCCGCACAAAACATCCACCTCTTATCTCATCTAAACGCCCTTTTTGTCGAAAAATCCACCTCTGGCTTTCAGCACTGCATCAACGATTCGTGGCATCCAATCGATTAATGAATCCAGCTGAGCTGACCTGAAGCATCTCCAGGCAGCTTGCAATTTCTGCCACAGATCTTCGGCCGATGTAGGGCAGGTCATTCGTATCTTTCGATCGAACTCTTCCCAGAGAAGTTCGATGGGGTTTAGGTCGGGTGATTGTGGCGGCCACAGCATATTCACGATTTTTTTTTCTTTGCCTCGTTCTCTAAATATTCTCGACAGAGACGGGAACTATGTTTCGGATCATTGTCTTGTTGCATGGTAAAACCACGCCCGATCGTTCTTAGCCCCGATGGAATCGCATGATTAAGGAAGCTTTCCAGTGTGACAGCCCGAAAAATCGCTGTTTTTCGCGATTTTTTTTTTTAAAGAAAAAATAATCTAATTGGTCTGGTTTTTTTTTGTATATTAATTGGGTATTGAAGAATACAAAACAATTTTTTAAAGATCGATTTATTTATTAATTAATATCTATAAAAATGATGAAACAATTGTTGCAGAAAATGCACTTGGATGTGGTGTCCACGTTGGGGGTCACAATTTTGATCTGAAACGAAAAACACAAAAAGATTATTGATCGGTATATAATTGGCTTTCGTGCTATGGAGGCTTTTTTTTTTTTTTTGCAAAAATGGCGCTGGTTTGAACAAAAAGTATCGATTTTAGCATTTTTTTTGGCAGTTTTTTTTACAAAAAAATAGGAAGATGTCAAAAAAAAAAGCTTCCATAGCACGATGAACAATGACGTTAAGAATATTGTGTAAAAAATTCAACTCGATAGCTTTAAAACTCTGCCCTCCAAGTTGGACACCGTTTTGAAAAATGCTGTTTCGAGAAAAACGCATTCAAAGTTTCGCTGTAGCTGTAGCGCTCCGTTGCCTTCTTCCAAGAAATGCTGTACAGTAACCGAAATAATCTGAATTTCGGCATGAAAATTTCAGGGAATATTCGGAAGAGTGTATACTATTCGATAAAGCAAAAAAAAATCGATTTTTTGAAAATTTCACACTGGAAAGCTCCCTTAATGAGAATTTCTTTATATTCTTCTTTTCTCGTTATGCCGTCAATTTTCACAAAGTCTCCGACACCATGACCGGAGAAGCAACCCCACACCATAACGGAGCCACCGCCATGCTTGACAGTTGGTATCAAACACTGTGGTGCCATTTTTTCCGAAGGATTTCTTCGAACAAAAATACGTCGACGACTACCGAAGATTAAAAATTTTTACTCGTCCGTCCAGAGTACATTTCTCCACTGATTATTCGTCCACTTTTTGTATTCCAGGGCCCATGCGTATCGTTTTTTTTTTTGTTCGCCGGACGCAACAAAGGTTTTCTCACGGCGACACAACCTCTGAGGCCAGCACTGAAGACGACGTTTCACTGTCGTCAGTGATATCGAGGTTCCCCTTTGTTCGTTAAATTTGGCACAGATTTCCGTTGCTGTTAATCGACGATTTTTTCTGCTGATAACGACGATACTTTGATCGTCTGAGGACGTTGTCACTTTGGGTCGACCCGGACGATTGCGATTGAAATACGTCTCGGACTTCTTAAATCTCCCGATGGTCGTCTGCACTCCTTTCAAAGACATGCAAGTTTGTCTGGCAATTTCTCTGTATGACAATCCCTTATCGTGCAACGCGATAATAGCCCCTCTTTTATACAGTGGAATTTATTTTTTCCGTGCCATTTTGATCCGTTGAGAACAAAAAATTTGCGTCAAAACTTGTCGATTGTAGACCACACGTGGTCGCGTTCGAAGTTTTCGCACAACTAACTGGCTTTTTCAGCGCGACACTCGTCACATTATTCCAGAAAAATGTAAACAAAAACGACGAGCGAAATAGAGAGCGAGAAAAAGAACACGAGAGAAATAGAATAGAGACTCACGAGAAATAGAATCTTTTTTACGCTCCACAAAGGTAAAATGTAAACAAAGACAAGAAGTTTTATTTCCGTTCCTTGTGTTTAGATGAGGTGAGAGGTAAGAGGTGGATGTTTTGTGTGGCTAAAAATTGAGAAAAAAAAATTGAAATTTTTTTTTTAATTCAATGGAGCAAAAAATAAAAAAATTTTTTTTTTTAAATTTTGAATAAATTCTGCTCGATTCAATACGATGTAACGCAACTTTTTTTCCTTTTGGCAATTTTCTCTAAACCGCAAAGTTTCTCATTTCAGCAGCATCTTTTCAAAATAGTCTTTTTGAGAAAAAATGCGATAACTCGAAACTATAGCTATTGCTCTATCTTTTAAGGTTCTTTGAAAAACACATGCCAAAAAAATGTCCCGATGACGTGCAGCCGATTTGAAACAGCCAAAAAAAGCCAAAAACGGCTATTTTCAAAATAGCGCCCCGGGTCTAACAAATCGAAAATTTTTTTCCCAAAATGCAAAGCGAAGCTTCATTTGTCCCTTTTAAAATGGCGTCTTGGAAATCCGGACATCTTTTTTTTCACAGAGATATCAATCTTTTAGTGCGGTGCGAAATTTTTCTAGGTGTATCCATACTTTTGGCCGACAGTATATGTGTGTGTGTGTGTGTGTGTGTGTGTGTGTGTGTGTGTGTGTGTGTGTGTGTGTGTGTGTGTGTGTGTGTGTGTGTGTGTGTGTGTGAGTGTGTGCGTGCGTGCGTGTGCGTGTGCGTGTGCGTGTGCGTGTGCGTGTGCGTGTGCGTGTGCGTGTGCGTGTGCGTGCGCGCGCGTGTGTGTGTGTGTGTGTGTGTGTGTGTGTGTGTGTGTGTGTGTGTGGGTGTGTGTGTGTGTGTGTGTGTGTGTGTGTGTGTGTGTGTGTGTGTGTGTGTGTGTGTGTGTGTGTGTGTGTGTGTGTGTGTGTGTGTGTGTGTGTGTGTGTGTGTGTGTGTGTGTGTGTGTGTGTGTGTGTGTGTGTGTGTGTGTGTGTGTGTGTGTGTGTGTGTGTGTGTGTGTGTGTGTGTGTGTGTGTGTGTGTGTGTGTGTGTGTGTGTGTGTGTGTAAAATTGTGCGGGTTAGGGGGCTTGACTTTCGTATACACTTCATAGCTGAAAGACACATTGTTCTATTGGAGCAAAAAAGTTGGAATTTAGGATGTTAAAAAAAGTTACCTATAAAAGACATCCAAAACCTTTTCAAACTAACCGCATTTTACGGTGTGATACGAACAATGAGATTTTCGGATTCATTTTCTTGGAGTAGCGAAACAAAATGTTTGTGGTAACTGCCGACGAATTGGAGCAAGCGTGAACGACGAGGAGATATTTCATTTTCCTGTTACGATGTACCTATACACTAGGGTGGCACAAATTCGAGCTCCATTTCCCCCCTTTTTCTCACTATTACAATTGTCTTCTTTTGAAACAAAAATTGTCGTCGAAGGTGCGAGAGGTCAAAAAATATTTCGAGGTAGCTCAAGCCGCCCATAGTTCAAATTCTCATTAAAAAATCAATTTTTATTTTCGTCTACTTCTCACCCATGAATTTTACGCTTTATAATTTAAAAACTAACCTCGCGAAAGCCCTAGCCGACCGATGAATATTCAGTGGCCGCTCAAGGTTTTCGAAATGTACAATTTCAGCCAAAAAATAAATCTCGCATGCACTATAATTCCTTGTAGCATAAAAACAAAATAAACAGCGGAGTGTTACCTTTTGTGAATAATTTATTATAATAATTTGTAACAAACACCAATTAGAATATATATTTCATTTTGTATTATTGTATTATACTATTGTAACGAGACCAACTGTGGGACGCATTACGATGCCCGGAAAACAGCTGCCATTTCAGTTTTATGAATAAAACGATCCATAATTTTGTTTACGGACAAGAGCTTTAAAGAATCATTTTATCAGAACAAAGATTATAATTCTTAGGTTAGAAGTGTGAGGTAAATTTGAAAAATCTGTCCCTAAGGAAAAAAAATTCAGCGTTTTAAACATTTTACGAAGTGTTATATTTATAAGTGAAAAGATTAAAAAAAGTTGGCGGAAATTAGAAATTTCGAAGCTATTCATTGGCCGGCTAGAACTGTCGCGAGGTGAGTTAAAAAATTATAACGCGTACAATTCATAGGTGAAAAGTGCACGAGAAAAATCGATTTTTTAATGAAAATTTGAACTTTTGGGCGGCTCGAGCGACCGCTAAATATTTTTTGACAGCACGCAGCTTTCGGGACGATATTTTTTCTTTAAAGAAGATAATTGGATGGTAAGAAAAAAAAGAAAAATAGAGCTCAAATTTGTGTCACCCTAGCACACACACATACACACATTATGTTTATATACAATAAATTTTCCATGTATATTTCAATAGGGATTACAGCAATTGGGTTGACTCGGTGATAGAGTCGTACGAAGTTGATGTTGATTATTATCTCTCCACAGTACATATCTGACGATGTATTATCTATCACCGCTCAAATTTCTCTCTCGCTCTCTCCCTTGCCTCCTAATATGTACATTATTGATCTCATGGTTCATTTATTATCGGGGTAATCCATTATTCGTTAAGCTCATAACAATGTGCACATATTTATTGTACGTAACTTGATCTCTGTGAGATGAAGGCGTGCGATCACGATAACAGGCACAGGTACGTAAGCGTATGCAATATAAAAAAAATTGCCGAAACACCGAATACAAGGTATCATTATCCTTTACACGGCCTCGATTAAGGCCGTTAACGCGTGCATAATGTACGAAAGAGAAGAACACCGAAGCGGAATATTGCGAAGCATGTCCCGGATGCCTGGCAAGATCGAGGTGACGATATCAATCCTATCTCCGGGCTCACTCAAGCCGCAGTTTTGTTAAATGAAAGTCTTCAATGTACACTGGTATTACATTCGATAATCCGATGCTTGAAGTACTGAAAATCCTGGCCCCTGAAAGACCGCAAGTGGGGGCGAGGGAAGGTTAGGAATACTAAAAAAAATCTACGGACATTGCACAAAGTACAATTACTTTATGACATTGAAAATGTGATCAGTCTTTTCGGGCAATAAAAAACAGGTACGTGTCGATAAAATGAGTTGGTTTTTGTATTTTACAGAGAATATTTATACATCGAGATATATAATTGGATTTGTTCGGGTTGTGTCAGTTTGTTTGGATTTGTTTGGGTTAGTTTGGGTTTGTTTGTATGATAATTGTTATACCATTTTTAAATAAATAACAAGATTGGAATGGGGCGGGCAGAGGGTATTTTCCAATCAATCACAGGTATTCAGCACATCGCGGTTCCCCCCACTCTACTGCAGCACAGTGACAGTGGAGTGGGGGTAGCGTTAGTTTCGCGTGACACCCAGCTGACTCAGACCCTGGACCCAACCTACCTCAACAAACGTGTCCAGTTTTAAAAGCATTTTTGAAACTGTACATGTACATTACTTGGAAGTGTGTCCTTTTTCGATTGCTTGGAATATGTCCGTGGACATTGAAAGCTTGTAAAAATATGTCGGCAGGGAAATACAGTTCTGTTCTGGCGGGGAGACTCACATCGAGAAAAACTCCAACCAACATTGAAATAAATTGGACTTGAAAATCAAGAAGTGCTGGGTACTAACATTTAAATCGACTTTTAGGCCTGAAAATGCTTTTAAAACGGTATATGTTTGTTGAGGTAAGGTTGAGTTAGTTGGATGTCACACGAAACTAACGCTACCCCCACTTTAGTGCCGCTGTGTTGTAGTAGAGTGGGGGGAGCTGCAACATGCTGAATGCATGTGATCGGTTGAAAAATGCTCGCTCTCCACCTAATTCAAGCCTCGTTATCAATTCAAAAAATTATATTACCTCAATCTAACATGTTTTGAAAATTAATCAAAACCAACTCATATTATTTACATTTATCTGTTTTTTTCGTTAATTTTTATCTCCTTTGCAATGCCATGACATAGTTGCACTTTGTGTAATATCTGTAGATTTTTATTTAAATGATTTCGGTCAAGATACATAAATAAATTCACGTGAGATGGACAGACAATTTATCACTAAGTTGGCTTCATAAAAACTGCGAAAAAAAAGGCACAAATCACTTTTCCGTACGTTGGTCGAAGCCTGCATGAAGGTCTGCATAAGCTTAGAGCCCAAAAAGGTCGATTTTCAATATTTTTTCTGATGACAGTATTGGGAGGACGACGTCGGGATTTTACATACAATTGATATATAGTTTTTCCAAAATTGAGTTCTTTTACACGAAAAATATTGATGCACAATGCATTTGTTATTCTTCAAACAAAGTGCCGCCGATGCTGCCGGACAATCGGTGGTTCTGGCACCTAGGGTAACCCGAATTGAAAATCAAAAAATGTACCTTGCAAATAATAAAAGATCTTTGGTTTGACTGGACAATTTTTAAAAGTTTCCAAAATAAAAAAACCGGCGAGCGGAAAAAAAAGTTTGAGCTTCGACCAAAAGAAATAACATTAATCATTTGTTATTAACGAATGAATAACTGTATCAAACAATCATCCGGTCATACGATAAAAAATATAATAAACTTTGCTCCGTCCGAATTTGAAGTCAATCGGACGAATAGATTTTGAGATACGAACTAGTCCTTTCGAAAAATCGTCATACCTGGGCCAATCTTTGGAATTTCAACAAAACCTTTCTTGCGGATTACAGTTGAACCTCTAACACGTAAAGTAGGCAATAAAATCATAGTGTTTTAAAAATGTCAAGCTAAGCCAGAGCCCTTAATCAAATATCCAGCATCAAACAAAGGGTCTCCCTCTTTTCTACTCCGTCTATAACATTAGGCTTTTATAATTGCCGATTATTAAATGAAATCAAAATTTATATGCAATGTAAAATTGCAGTGTATCACACACAATCATAATAACTACATATTGGTTAAACATTGATGCCCTAAATGATTGTGCAAACAAATATCTCTGCGATTGTATGCGAGTTCCAAAACGCCCTTAAGAGCGTTTTTTTCCCGTAATTTCTGTTTACGATATCCACACTGCTCTGCAACTATTGTGTCGCATATATTAGAGAATAAACCGGCGAGAAAGTGGTCGTGATATAATTCTTCAAAGTGTCCTTAAATGCGATCTGAGCTTACAAAACATTAATTCCTTAAAGCTCGGGCTCTAAATGCACCCACGAGGGCAGTCGAGACGGCCAGTGCCCACAACTAATTGCAGGGATGTTTTGTTCCCCTACACTTTAAATGTTAATAATCCACTGTACTAAAAAATGTAACGGTTCGCTGTACAACTGGTCAGTGGCATGTGAAATAAGTACTTCATTCGTATAAATAATACACTGTAATAAATTCGACTGCGATCCCAAATTCACCCAAGGTGGTGCAAACGAACAATGCACACTGGCACAGTAGAACTTCGGTATCTACAAATTCTGTAAATAAAAAATCTTCATCAAACAAGATTTTTGGGCGTTCCTCTTTCGAACAGTAGGGGAGATGCACCATATATCGGATACTTTTGTTTGAAATTGAACAAAAAAAGTAAACAATTACTAAGATATTCAAATTTTACGATTTTGTGATCTACGTATCATTACAACAAGATGCTAATCATTATTTTATCCATTATATATTTAATTATTTTGAGTTATAAGATGTTTTACAAAAAAACGACAGAAATCATGGTTTTCGAAACGGTTGCCTATAATCGAATATCCGATATAAAGACCGAAACTCCATTTTTCTTCTATCCGATATTAGGCGACTATTTTCATATAAAATAAAACAAAATATTGATTTTTAACTTTATAATTATCAAACAATCAGTCTATATAAGTTAATCTTTGATTAAGTAGGAACTAGGATGGTACAAATTTGAGCTCTATTTTTTTCCTTCTACTCACCATCCAATTATCTTCCTTAGAGGAAAAAAATTGTTGCGAAATCTGCGATTGGTAAAAAAATATTTTGAGGTCACCCAAGCTTCCAAAAATTCAAATATTCATTTAAAAAAATCGATTTTCTTTTTCGTTAACTTCTCACCCATGCATTTTACGCTTTATGATGTTGAAATTAACCTCGCGAACGCTGTAGCTGGTCCATGAATATATAGTGGTCGCTCAAGAGCTTCGAAACTTCCAATTTTCGCCAATCTTCTTTTACTCATCTAATTCAAATTTGACGCTTTGTAAAATTTTACAAACAATTGATGGTTTTTCTTTATAAAGTGATGTTTCAAATTTACCTCACACTACTAACCCAAGAATTATAATATTTGTTCTCATGAAATAGATCTTGAAAGTTCTTGTTCGTAAACAAAATTATAGGTGCCCCATTTTATCGGGTTAGAAGTGTGACATAAATTAAAAAAATCCGTTTCTGAAGAAAAAAAGGATTAATTGTTTAGAAAGGTTTACAAAGTGTTAAATTTATTAGTGACAAGGGGAAAAAACTTGCTTCAGTTGGAAATAGTGAAGCTCTCGAGCAACACCTAAATATTCGTTGGCCGGCTAGAGCTTTCGCGACTTTAATATAAAAATTATAAAGCGTAAAATGCATGGGTGAGAAGTGAACGAAAAAAATCGATTTTTCAATGTAAATTTGAATTTTTGGGAGGCTTGAGCGACCTCGAAATATTTTTTGACCGCTCGCAGCTGTCACGACAGTTTTTTTCTTCAAAGTAGATAATTGGATGGTGAGACAAATGAATAAAATAGAGCTTTAATTTGTGGCACCCTGGTAGGAACATTTTGGCACAAACTCCAATATTAGGCTCGATTAAGTATTCGATATTAATTAAGAATTGACATCGCCCAATATGAACAGTAATATTTTTGTAGATATTGCTATTTATGCGAACATGCTATATTTGTTAAATAAAATAAATTCTATAGTTCATCAAAAATAATAAAAACTAAAGTTATTTGAACTTACTTCGATGAAAATACTTTTCAAAACAACAATTATTTTTTCACGCCGGCGAAACGTAACATCAGTTCACTGCTGTGCCGTTTTTTTCCAGGCAAGCAAAAGTTTTGCAATGGCGGCATCTTACGACTATTTATTAGTGTATTTAAAAAAACCAATGTCGCTGTAGGAAAATTCAAGATATTCCACCATCCGATACTAAGCAACAATCCGATATATGGTGCTGCTCTCCTACCCAAAATCTCTGTAATTCGAAATATTGTCATCGTTTATAGACACCCTATACGACCAACTTATTATTAAATGACCTTCATGGCTCAGAGTAATGAAAACCTGATGGAGAAACGAATGCCAACATGTGACACGCAGCGTAAAAAAAGTTTATTTACGCACGTGGTAATTCGGTTTGTTGTTTTTTCTGTGACGCATGTACTGATTTGATAAGTAGATACTTGTACGTGTAATGATGAATAAATCATTTTAAATGGCCCTGATATGTCGAGTATAAATCGAAAAAAGTAAATCCACATACAAAGCCTCTATAAGTTGGCTGTTCGACCTCTCTCGTGCGAAAACTTCGATAGCCCGGAGCCTCCATAATTTAAATTTTATATCCGTTCCTTCGCGAATTCAAGCAGCCTCTACTTTTAACATCTATACGAGATTCTACTGTATCTGATTAGAATGCGCAATTTCATTACGAGATATTTCATAAAATTTGGCTGACAGCCAGCGACTGCAGTTTCGCCATTTTCGGAGTTGTGGAGGTTTGTAGACGGAATCTGCAGTGAGCCATCCATCTCTTCTCTTACTTGTAAAACCAACTGGAAAAAAGTCTCGGTCAAAGGTCGCCAGTTTTCCATCGCTTATCGTTCGACCGATCCGGCAATAAGCGACGTATTTTTGCACGCGTCAAACTCGGAATTACATCGAGAAAAGTGCTGAGAATTCTGGGGGTGTCTGGAAAGTCCAAGCATGCTCTATATAAGCTGCCGTCGAACTTCTAAGTGCCAGCTAGCAGACGATTTATCTGGATGCCGACCAAAGCCTCAGACTGCATCCACGTATGTCCAGGTGTGTGGGTACCCTTGCGTTTTTCAAGTTTTATCAGAAGCGCAAAAACCACCGAATAAAAAATGAATAGATATCACGCCTTTTATGGGCAAATTTCAAGGGATGCTGTTTTCTTTCTCAGATTCGTCCACCGAGTTTAACTTTGAAGTTTCCGCAAGTTCGACTACATCGATTTCGAGAAAAACTACTGTTAAAATCAAGACAACTCAGCATGATATTTTACGAGAAATGGCGATTTGAGATGTAATTTTATTGTCAACGAGTGCGGTTAATGTATCAGTAGGAAATATTTCGTGTTGGCTGAATTGACAATTTTTTATCGGAAACTTTCCTATATCACAATCGTTTCATTCGATAATCCGCAATCATAATATCCTGATGGTGCAGATAGGATAAAGAGGGGGAGAACCTTTCTTTCATGTTTGATATTTGATCAACGAGGCTTGAAGAAACCTACAAGGAACGTCACTTAAAGGGTGTTCTCACTTTAGACGCTAAAAAGGCTATTCTCATGAATTTTTTGATAGGTTTCTATTATTTATATCCATATGAAGGTTGTTACACTTAATAAATACACTTTTGTAATACATTTTTTTTTTTAAATATTCATTTCCGTTACTATTCATAGACGAAAATGGTAGTTAAAAAAATGTTCTAAAAAATTGTAGGTCTGCGCTGTTGATGAAATCTCGAAGATAGATCTTCCGAAACAAAAAAATTAAACGGTTTTGGATTGAGTATGTTAATGGCTATAGCGCATATTATACGATTTTTGATATATGCAAGAATAACAAAATGGCGGACATTGAAAAAAAACAAACACGTGTTTATCCCTGTTTTTTGCAAAAAAAATAGTAAATATCAATATTTCAAAAACTATTGATATGCGCTATAGCTATAGTTGTAAAAAATATGTGGTTAAAATTTCATAAGGATCGGTTTAGTAGTTTCGAATATTTGTTCAACAAGCCGTCGAAAAACGTTGTTTCGAGAAAAACACGTTTAAAGTTGGTTTGGGTTACATAAATATATAACAATTTTCTTAAATGTATTTTAAAAGTGTATTTATTAAGTGTAACATTTTTTATTTATATCAATTACTATAATATAAACCGATCAAAAAAATTCATGAAAATAACATTTTTAGCGTCTAAAGTGAAAACGTCCCTTGAGTGTCCGCCTTCGATTTTGTTGAAACTCGTGTATGCGATAAAGCATTGAAAACAACTAGACACGTATTTTTTTTATTGGCGGAAAAACGGTTGCGAAGGGTCCGTCAACCCCTTGAAGAATGTCGCCCCTCAATTTATATTTGTTTTCAATATTTCTATAGTGAATATTTCATCGCTTTATATTAGAAGAACTTTGGTTTTCGTTTTCTTGAGATCGGTGGATTGGCTGTGGGTAAAAATGCAAATTCAGCCCTCGACACACCTTTCTTCGAGGGGTGGTTTCCCCCTTCAAAACCGTTTTTCCGTCGATAAAAATATATACGCGTCTCTTTATTTTCGGTGCTTTATCACAAATATGAGTTTCAACAAAATCGAAAGCGGACACTCGAGTGATGTTCCTTGTTAATTATTTGTGCAGTTCTACCATGCACCGACGAATGTGTTTGTGCAGTCCTCTTATGGAGTTTGCACGTAGTCAAGGTAGCAATACGTCGGTTGTCCATATCTCCTGAACATCTTAATGTAGCTTGACGAAATGCTTCTAATCAAATGTTGGTATTCAGAATTTTTGCTGATTTTTCAGACCAATAGATAAAAAATGGCAAGGTTTAGGGTTGCACGTTGCATAAAGCTTCGTATTTCGCAGGCGGGGTATAAAAATGAAAAATGGTAAATGGAACCTCAATTTCATTTTTGAAAACCTGTGCAAAGAGCCCGCAGTCGATTGGGTACTAAAAAAAAACAATCAGTCGCTATTTTACATATAGATGAAAAACCCTGAAAAAATGTTTTGCCGAGATTCTGCTGCGTATTATGTGAGATCCCTATCTGAAGCATCAACTGGCAAACCTGCATGCACATTGTTTCAAATATGTGGAAAGGCTGAAGTTGTGCCAGACGGGAGGAGGACAGGCATGACGATAATATAAGGGTTCCTTGTTTGACTACGGAATCCTAAAGTAATGGAGTATTTGATCTTCTCTCCATTACAACCTATTTGTTCTGAAGAATCTCGAAGTACAAACTCAAGGACTCTTCACAGCGTAGACTTCTCTCACGTGGAAAACTTTTCAAGCCAGATCCAACTTCATTGACGAACGAGACATTTTCTCAACATAATGAAATTCTATTTCATCATTCGACAACCATTTGGTCCAAAAATCGAATATAAGTTACTGTTCTTAAGGGGTCTTCTTACTTTAGACGATGAAAAACGCTATTTTCATGACTTTTTTTGATAGGTTTACATTATAGCTATTGATATACGAGTTGCTACACTCAATAAATATACTTTCGAAAGACATCAACCATATTTTTAATGTATTTATGTAACCCAAACAAACTTTAAACGCATTTTTCTCAAAACAACGTTTTTCGACGGCTCGATGATAAAATCTTCGAAACTACTGAACCGATCCTTCTGAAATTTTAACCACATATTATTTACAACTACAACTGTATCTCTAGCGCATAACAAGGATTTTTTAAATTTTGATATTTACTATTTTTTGGCCAAAAACGGTGAAAAAACACGTTTTTGTTTGTTTTTTTTTTCGAAAAATGTCCGCCACTTGGTTGTTCTCGCATATATCAAAATCCGTATGATATGCGCTATAGCCATTTGCATACTGAATCTAAAACCGATTTTTTTTTGTTTCGGATGATTCATCCCTGAGATTTCATCAACGGCGCAGGCCAATAATTTTTTTAGGACATTTTTTTAATTACCATTTTCGTCTACAAATAGCGACTCGAATAAATAAAATTTTGTTTTTGTGTATTTCGAAAGTGTATTTATCAAGTGTTACAACTTTCGATCAATATCTATAATATAAGCCTAACAAAAAAATTCATGAAAATATGCTTTTTAGCGTCTAAAGTGAGAAGACCGCTTAATAATAATTCTTATTAATTTTAATTGAGAATAAAAAGATGAGAGGCAAGACCATTAAGTGAAACAAATCTACAGATTACTTCTGCTTATTTTGGATTTCCGTTGCATCTCTTTGTCCATCGTTGAGTGTTCATACGCATAGGACTTGAATGGTTTCGTGCTGCAAGTGCATGGTCGTGAGTTATGCGAAGAACGGGCGTGACGTACGGGACCGCCTATGGACGCATAACAGCGTTCCCTTCCGGCTCTTGCTCTCGGTACATTCCAACGATTCCTCATCTCCATACCGGCCGGATCTTCCGAGATCGCTGATATACGCGAGATCCATCGACGATGCTGGCCAACATACTTAATCGGATATATAGACGCGTACGGATATACTTCCACCTATGAGTATGTGTACGTGTCCGATAAAGTAGATGTACCTACCATCGTACAATATTAATGCAAATCACATGTATACGAGATCGGTACTGTCAAATGCTGAATAACATTTCAATTGAAGGATCGTAAAATAACTAGTTTGTCATGGGGTGATCAGTGCGAATTCAATTCTGGGGAATGTTGATTCATACTGGCGGGAACTTCTGAGGAAGATATGACGAAGGAGACAACGAATTGTGGGCGGACCGGCTGTTTCTTGTTTCGTTTTACTCGGTAAATCATGTAGACAGAGCGAGAGAGACAGAGAGAGGGAGAGATAGAGATAGTGGGAGAGAGAAAAAACGAGAGGGGAAGGAGCGATAAAGAGGGGCAGGGAGCAAGGAAGCTTTTGAATTTGATGGAACGCTTGAACCGCGGGATGTCTGACCTGGCGGACTTTTCTACTTGCGCCGACGACCTCAGAGCGCTAGACTATCTAGGGTCGACCCATTCGCACGAATGTCTGTGTCGTTTCTACTCGCCGAGACTCTCGCTGGCCCTTCTCGCATCTATACAGTGTCTACAGCATGTCCCAGAACTGAATGCGTTCGCTGAAATGGGGGTTTGGCTGTGAAAGTCTGAGTCGATTGATATAGGCACGTTTGGGTCTCAGATCAACCCCTGAATTATTATCAATTTTTAAAGGCGGGCCAATCAGGTGCGCTCAATGAGCCGGCTCTTCGAGCGCACCTGATTGGCGCGCCTTTAAAAATTGATAATAATTCAGGGGTTGATCTGAGACCCAAACATGCTTATATCAATCGACTCAGAATTTTACCCCCAGCCCCCCATTTCGGCGAACGCATTGAGTTCTGGGACACCCTGTAGACACATATGTATTTGTATATACGTGTGTCCGTGTCAGAGGATAAAAAGAACGTTGGGGTAGGTGATCATCAGCGATCGCTGCTGGGGATTTTTGTGCCACCGCCGACCTTCGTATAAACAGTGATATATATCTTGGTAAGCGCTCATAACGCGATATTTATGATCCCAATGAAGGGATCATAAAGGGACCTGCAAGTATTTTACGAGAAGGCATTACGGTATATAAACGTTCCAGATCCTCCGGGCATAGAAAAAGCACAGTGTAAACAACGGTTTCGAAAACACGAGCCATTTCTGTCGGTTAACCTGCAAATAGATTAAGCAATAAGAAGAATTTTTTTTTTCGGGTACTATGTATCGGACGATCGATACAACTGTCGTGGTTGAAAGTTGTTCAATGCGCCTATTAGCATTATATTGAAACTGGAACTCTCCAACAAGTTTGTTCGAGTGATCGATTACTTGTCACTCTTAGGACGATAACTACCTTGAATGTACCCGTCACTAATTTTACTGTGGTTATGCTATTCATAGTGCCTAGTTTATTTGAGACATCGAAATAAGTCGAGAATGGCATGATGTTCTTGAGTTATTTAATGAAAAAGAATAACTTCTGATTCGGTCGATGTTGTCAACATGATTTCGAGGTCAATAAAAAAATGGAAACCTATATTTTTATACCGGTATCTTATTGTAGGTTTTTACAGGTTACTTACGTCTGCTTTTTTGGCCTTTTTCGAACTTATCTTGAACCTTTCGTATGACAAACTCGAAGGCATTGTTTACACAACGACGTAGGGTACTTTTTTCATCATTTGATAAGGAACACGACGAGCACTGTTATTGATAATGCTCGCCTCAGTAGTTGCATTGAGGCTCTCATTTTAGTTGAGCCATTATTTATTCGCCGTGCCAATTTATGCTTAGATGTTGAAGATCATCATTTTGAACATTTTTTGTAATTTTTTATGAAATAACGGCTAAATTAAAAAAAACTGTTTTGGACTATTATTATGTTTTTTTCTTCAAATTAATACATTTATAAAAAAATCACTTTGCTATCACCTTGAAAACGACCACTCAGTGAAAGAGTTATCCTACCATTTCATACTTCGTTCGAATCTACTCGATACGTATTTCGGGTTTTTTCGATTTACTTCGCTGTTCTCACGTTATGTTGATGTCTCCAGTCCGATAGGGCACCCTCTATATGGACATGGGAATCACGTGAGTTAATTATTAGTTAAAGTACTTAGTTCAAAGTTTCATTTTACGTTTATTTGATTTTATAGCTTCGTTTCAAGTTGGACATCAAGGACGAGAAAAAAGTTGATTTATTAAGGGGGAAAATCCGTTGAGACGCCCGAAAATGAATAATTTTTTATGAATTTTTTTAAAGGTCATAAAATAAGCGCGCCATTTTTTAATTTTGACATTATCTTATTACAACTTTCAAGTGTTAATTTTTGTTTCTTTTTTAAACAAAACAAAATGACCGCTTTATACGGCATTCCTTTAGGCGTCTTTTGAAAAACTGCTCATGTTTCAGCTCGAAAGGATATTGATCGATCTGACTGAAATTTTGGGAGGTTTCCTACTATAAAATTATTGGAAAGATATAGCTATGAAAAAATATAAAAAAGTAGAAAATAAAAAATTAAGTGGGCTTTGTAATCCAATTTTCATATTTTCGACCATTTTCTCGACATTTTTACATGAAATAAGTAATTGATTTACGCTATAACCTTCAAACATTAAGTATATCCTTCCAATAATGTTATAGTGAGAAACCTCTCGAAATTTCAGCCAGATCGATGATCAACTTTTTGAGCTATAAAATAAGCAGTTTTTCAAAAGACGTGTAAAAGTATACTTCATAACACCACCATTTTCTTTTGGTTGAAAAAGAATTTATTTTTAACACTTGAAAGTTGTTATAAGATAATCTTAAAATTGTAAAATGAGGCGATTATTTTATCACGTTTAAATAAATTCGTGAATAAGGACTTATTTTCGGGCGTCTAAAGGGATTTCCCCTCTTCAAAGATGTGAAAGTCTAAAGGGATTTCCGCCCCCTTTGCCAAGATGTGAAAGTCAAAAAATCACTTTCTTCAAAACCATGAATGAAATGAAAACATATGAATGTGCTCTGAAAGTTTCAAGGTCATCGGATCAAAATCGACAGATTTATAGGCTGTTAAATCATCGACGTCCGTCGGAACGCTCGGAGCGTTTCGACGAGTTCAAAACTTTAGCGTTCTAAACTTTAAACGCTTCTTTCTCGAAAATACGTTTACAAAGTCGGTTTGTTTAATTTCATATTTCGGAAATTCCTTCGATATTTTACAGGATAAACTAATATGCTAACGAAATCTGTTTGTTTTTTGTTTATATGAGCTAAATCGGTTCAGAAGGGCATTGCTCAATGCAAAATACATTTTTGAGGGCGATGAAATCGATTACAACTAAATATTTTTTCACAAAAAAATTTCCGAGTGCTCTTCATCAGATGATACTTTTTCAAGTCCCTAATTTTTGTAGAAATTTATGATAACGATTTTCTCCTAAAAAAAGCCCCAAAATTACCTGCTTTCGACTGTTACAACTAGAGATAACCCGTTAAACAAATTTAGAAAATCGGAATACTACAAGAAATGTGTGACTCCAGTATGATCGCTACAAATGAGTCGATTCACTTCACACCCCACAATGGGGATCACCGACAAATGTTTCGTTCAGCCTTAAAATGAACTCGAAGATCATGAAATTATGAATATAAAAATGATGCAATACTGATCAAATATTGCACGAGTATGATAATGCCACCATTTGGAATTAATTAGGAATCGTTGCAATTGATTACTACGGATTTTTCTACTTACCCTTTTCCGATAAGTGTTCCTGGCATTTTCAATGATCGCTTTGATTCTCCGACCGGTGTATACGCATTATTAATTTCACAGCAAGCTATACGTTAAACGAGCGAAGGAAAATGCGATAAAGTAGCCGCGAATAGAACTCGTAAACAATCAATTAGATCCACATACGACATGAAACTCCAATAATGCTATACGCACTTCGCCAATACTACGTTTGATCTTGCGTACAAACGACTCCTGTTGTTTTTCCACGTCATGGAGCGGTCGAGATGTTCACTGTATTATGAACAACCGGATAATTAAAATTTAGAGCAACGGCAGAAAGAGAAGGGGGTTTTTGACGCACAATACGAAAGAGAGGGTGACTAAGACTTTTCGGTGAAAACAATCGCGAAATCAAATTGACGGGCGCAACGTGCGCCGAATAAATTAACCGCTATTGGAAAATCAACTGTTTCAATTATTTTAAAAGAATTTTATTTTACACCAATTCAGCAATGCATATAGCTACGTATGTGTATATATATATATACACACAGAGTGGACCATTTACCACAAAATATATATATGTATATAAATATATACAGGGTGGACCATTTACCATGACCATCCCAAATATCTCCGTTGTCTTTAGAGTGACGAAAAGAAACCCAAACAAACCCAAAATATTTTAGTGAAAAATCATTTCAAGGTCACGACATCATAGGTCGTTGGATTCGTCTGAATATCAGCTACAACGTCTTAATAAACAAAAAGCATGTTTCCTTTTGAAAAACTAGTGATGACCTTGAGAACGCAAAAACGATGACCTTGACAAAAATTAATTGTTCCCTACTGTATCAGCCCTTCGAAATCAATCAAATTACCTCCTGACATTTTTTCTTCACTCTAAAGGCAACGGAGATATTTGGGGTGATCACGTTGAATGGTCCACCCTGTATATATTTAAATACTTATCATTCTTTTCAATCCCATCAAAGTTGATTGGAGAATTCAGGGTCGAAGGAATCTTTGCTCTCTCTTGTGGAATATTCTCCCTCAATTTTTATACATCATCGGAGGGAATATTTTTATCCTCAAAATTTGCAAGGGTGTTTTTCATGGTCTCTTGGCTTGAAGGTCTCGGGACGTAAGATCGAAAATTAAATAAACGATACGGCCAACCAGCCGGGCGGTGACGTAGCTCTAATTAATTCCCTTAACATCATGGCAATTAGATTGCTGAAACTCACTATCCCTTTCACGTGTACAGGGATGTACACCAGTCTACTACAAGTGGAATTATACACCACTCCCTTTTGGATTGAGAAATGTGGCTCGTGTTTGCGGAATTTTCACCTATGTGCGCGTCGCTAATCTTCTTTTTCTGTCTTTTTTCTCTGCTTCAGGTGAGTTTTCGTCAAGGACGTCTTCATTGATTCTTCTGGCCTACTGCGAGTATACTTCAGTTAATTATCGCGCTCTATTCGTATTGCATGACATTGGAGTCGCCGACATTTTTGTAATTGGAAATCGGAGGACAAAAGTTTTTTTTCCTGCTGTCAGAAGTAATATATAAAAATGAAGATTATAATATCACTTTCGGAAATAATATATTTCAACGGTTAATATCGAGGCTCAGCAGATCGATACATGTTGGTGAACTGGCGCTTTAGGCAATATTTGATCCATTTTTCGCAAATGACTCTTAGAGTACTGTCGTTACTTTCAGCCCTTAACATAAATGTCTTTTCCACTTTTGTCGCGAAAAAGGCGCCACTAGTTTCGACCATCACGAACATTGGCGAACAGGCGTTAGAAGTTTTTTTCCACCACTCACGCGAGGTTATCATCTACTTATAAATTCATTGATGCTTTTATTTGCGACCTACTGGGTAAACCATGGAAAGCGAAAACGTAGTTTAGGGAAAATATCAATGAAGTCGCGAATTCTTTTGAAAACGAATGACTATACCGGCGTGTGGAGTAGCGATTGGTAACTAACCACAGCGTGGAGCTTGTAATGAAAATTCTACTTAATTGATTTTTTTCATTATTATCATCGTTGACCAAAATCTTATTATGCAGTTCTTAGCTGCATATCTCTAGTGAATATTCCAAACAGGTTTGAGGGATTGTCGTAATCTGAATCTGCCAGCAAAGAATTCGGATAATAAAATTAATATGTCCTTTTTTTCTGAGGAAGCTTTTATTCAATTCACTTATAAGTAGAAAATATTTTTTTGCCAAGTCACCTATATGTGACTATAAATAAAAGCTTGGGGGGCTTTTTAAATATTTGATAAATTTGATCAATTCAATTTCATTAACTGTATTCAATTTGGCACAATAGTTACGAGAGAAATTATTATCACACGTTTATACACAGTTTCAGGATTTTTATTTAAGCAATTTGAGGTTTATATATAGTAAATTAAATACAGTTGATACGTTGACGGATTTATGTGAATTAAAGATTATATGTCTTAATTTTGAGCACCCTGAGCTTTTATGTATAGTCACATATATGTGACTTGGTAAAACAAATTATTTTCTACTTTTTATTACATTGAATAAAAGCTTGTTTAAACAAAAATGGTACATATAAATTATTTTCTACTTTTTGGTCCTTAATTGATTTACTACATCTCTGTAATTTTTGCAATAAGGGGTTAGTCCTTCAAACGAACCGGTGTTATTATTGGTTGATTGTCAGGAACAATGTGATAGGTGGGATCTATCATAGGTGTTGGTTCATGACCTATTGAATCTTACCTTTCAACCTATTTTACCTATTGCATCATTTTAACGATTGTGCGATCCGAGAGCACTCAGAGCCAATTTATATTTTTTCATGCACTTCCCATGTAGTTTATAGTTCTATTTAATGTTTCTCATTCTGTTTATTTCTGTTAACGCTTCATTATTGCAAGATCTCTTTCCTGTTAGCTCTTCGCGGTCCAATTTGTTTTTTAAGTTGAATCTTGTATTGTCACAAGATGCATGTTTGCAACATTTTGGAGCTCTAATTGCAAATAGCCCGGAAGTGGGTGAAAAATCGATTTTCCGTTTTGCATCTCGCAGTAAGTCAAGTATTTTTAATTTTAATTTAATTAATTAATTTTTTTAGTTGAATGTGCCGATTCTGAAAGTCTCTCAATATGGTTTTAATCCAGTTTTGAAGCAGATGTAATTAATTTTTTTCGCGGAGTATACTACCAATTTCGTATATCACTCATAGCCAGTGACCCGTAATTTAATTTTGAAGCTTGTCCGCGCAGAATGAAAAATAGTTGCTTCGTTCTCGCAATCCAATTAATTCGTGATTCTCGCAACCCCGAAAAGCCTCCCCTTTGTTTCACATCACCGTCTCATTAATTCGAGGAGAGTTGATGTAAATTTAATAATCGATTGGAACCCACTTTGCGTACTTTCCTTTTCGTAATTTCTTCGTTCCATCACGAGAACGTTATCCGGGGTGAAAAAGAACCCTGTTTCGCGGATCAACGTTTCACATTTATTGACGGACACGCACGAGTTATCTTCATTTTTCTCGTGACATGCAAGTCAGCCACAGCTATGCATTACGCGGCCGGAACAATAATAGTGGCGATAAGGCGCGGGCACGAGACAACCGACGCCCGGGCATAATAAAATCCTCCTATCTGAACTCCACGAGAACCCTGCAATAGATAAAGAGCAAGGGTCGCGGGGCTCTCACGTGACATAGTGCGCACGGCCCCTTTTTCCTTCAGTTTTATGATTACGTGGTTTAATTGGTTGGTACATAGTGAGCGTGTTATCCTGTACGTATACAAAGAGTGCTCTGTTTTACTCGGGAAACCTGATTATCCGTTAAATTATCGCGGGCACAAAGTGAAAGGTTTCAGGAGATGAAACTTTTTTTTAGCTCGGCTGTCGTCACCGTTGACGCAGTGTTTCGCTTTTACCAACTTCCGTTCGTTTTTACAGAAACAAATCCATTCAAAATGGATCCGCGTAAATAACTTTGCGGTGGCGATACATTAAATTTTTCTGTTCTTTATTCCATTGCTCGTTTGATTCGCGTATATGCACAAGGAAAAAAATCACTTGGGTCAACGAAATTGTTTATTCGTGAAATATTTTATTATTCCGAGTATTCGTTAGTTCGATGGAATAAATCATTCTTAAAATAATTTGCATTCCTTTTTTGCAATAAATCATTCGTTAGTTTTCCCTAATGACGGATTTGGTCAGCCCAGGTTTCTTTTTTTTTTCAGTGTGTGAGAATCGAATCGTAGATGCGAATGAGTTCATTGTCCGAAATTATTCTGCCTCCGTTCTCCAGCGGAACTGCATAGTTTTGTTCTTTCGGTATTTGTATACTTTAGGGGAGGTACAGATCGCGAGATGATTTATTTATTTTTACTACAATTTTGATTGCACTACAATTCATTTGAAAAATCCGTATATCCGACTATCATAAAAATGTTTACACGGTAAATGGACTTTTTATTATTAACTGCAATTATGTATATATAGATATATATATTTTTAAATGCATTGTAGCTTCCTTTTGTACAGGGCCCTTGTAATTATTTTTCCCACCATATTCCACTTCACAATTATATAATATATTTAGTTGGAAACAAAATTGTATTTCGTCAGCAAAATAAGAGGGTAAGGACCCGCCCCCCTCCCCTCCGATCGAGCCGAATGTTTGCACAAATATTCCTTTTAATATCCTAAGGCAATCCCTAAAGGGATTTTTGGCGACGCGCAATAGTTTTTGGGTTTGGATTTGTTTATGTCTGTTTCGGCAAAACGGAGAACGCGATAACATGTATAGGTATAGTCAACACGCGTTAAAAAAAACATTAATCATTCTGTATCTCGAAAACTATTGAAAGTCGCCAAAAATTTCTTGAAAGGTTGTCTTAAAATATTAAAAGGTAGGTTTTGGCTCGATTGCGGGGGGGGGGGGGGGATTCTGGAACTTTAACCTTAAAAACAACTCAATAATTCCATATCTCGAAAACTGGGGCGAGTCACCAAAGATCCTTTTAAGGGTTGTCTTAAAATATTAAAAGGAAGGTTTGTGCAAAATTCCAGCTTGCTCGACGGGCGGGGGAGGGGACGGAATCTTATCCAAATAATAAAATATCTAATAGGAAACGCACGTTTGACTCTAATAGTATCTTGAGAACTTCGAACATCTTTTTCATTTCGTCAACGAATATTTTTGTTTTTGAAGTTTTTCGCGAAAATCTCGGACTTTGCTATCTCAAAATAAATTATTGAAAACGGTGATTCGAAATTCAAATCAGTGACTGATTTTTCATAAAAAATAGGACACGGATTCATAATACGATGATTACACAACGCGATATGCTCCCACTTGGTTGGAATGTGACGCACAGCATTTTCTTGTTCCGCCTACCGGAATTTTTTTTTCTTATAAATAATTTTCTATATGAAAGAATACTTTACATTTGACTTGAACAAACGATTCCTCGAAGGCATTCAGCGAAACGTTTATTCGAAATAACGGATATGTTTCGAACATAACCATCTTTTGAAGTCTAATAAATGTTTTGGTAGAAATAAATAAAATTAATTAAATACAGCTGAGCTTCGAATAAAAATATGCATTCAGATGAATCAAAACAATCATTTATCGTGGTGCAGAATAATTCGAATAGCAGTTTATACTGAAGCTTGTCTAAAAAAATATTCAGATTTGAATAAAAACAGCATTAAACTCACACAAAGAGCGATTTTCGAATATCTATGCATGCCATCTGGAGCCCCCCGTCTGGAAAAATCCGCGATTCCAAGTAAAATAGAAATGTGACTTGATATAGGATACTGGATTTCCGGATTATTATAATTCGACGATATTCCGTTTATTCTGTTTCTTTTAGTGTTATTATAAATCATCCTCGATATAGCTGCTCAATGTATTACGAAACTGGGACGAACTAAAAAAAAACAAGGCCAAGAATGTACGGGTTTTGCCACAACTTCAATAATGTTCAATTTGGCCGTGAAAGTATGCGTGGTGGGCAGTATTCGGAATTCACGACGGGCTGGCGTCATTACATCATACCACTTTAGCTTCCGTCATTGTCAAACGGACCTTGCGTCCTCGGCGCTACGAATATGCGACGCAATCTTTCGAATCGTCATTTTTGCGATAGATTAATTCCGCGACAACTTTCGTCGAATTGTTATCACGATTATTTGACATTAACATTCCTGACTACTGCAGGCTCATTTAACAAATGATGTTTTCATCGTCATCTCGGCACTTTACCGTCTGCTCGTATATTGTCGGCTGCATCATCAGTGAACAATTTGATCATCGTTCAACTCAGTAATCGATATATGGAACTAAGTGTCAACGTAACTTTAATGCTTGAAATAAATAGTACTAAGCTCGGAATGGAAAACTATTAGGACGTTGAATAAGTTCGGGCTGTTTTCCAAAAGATGGCGTTCCAGGACTGCGTGCGTATAGTTTAAGATGGTAACGCATATATAAAGAAGTACCACAAGCAAACTTGAAGTGTAAGTAATTTTTGTCCATAGTGTTGAATATGTCGGTAATTGGTTAGAGAAGTGACTTTTCCGAAAAATGAGTTTGTTTGGGTTTGGATTTGCTTAGGCTCAACCTAAACGAACCCAAACAAACTCATTTTTCGGAAAATTCACTTATCTAAAGAATTATTACTTATCTCTTCACTTATCTAGCGGAAGGTCACTTTAGAACGAAGAATTATAACTTATCTAACGGAAAATGAGTTTTTTTTGGGTTTGGGTTTGTTTGGGCTCATCCCAAACAAACTCAAACAAACTCATTTTTCGGAAAAGTCACTTATCTAAAGAATTATTACTTATCTTTTCACTTAACTATAGGAAGGTCACTTTAGAAAAAAGAATTATCACTTTTCAGTCACTTATCTAAAGAAAAATGAGTTTGTTTGGGTTTGTATTTATTTGGGTTTAACACAAACAAACCCAAACAAACTAATTTTTTCGAAAAAGTCACTTACCTAAAGAATTATCACTTATCTCTCCACTTATCTAGAGGAAGGTCACTTTAGAAAAAAAATGATCACTTATCAAAGTTACTTATCTAATGAAAAATGAGTCTGTTTGGGTTTGGGTGTATTTGGGTTCGACCCAAACAAACCCAGAGAAACTCATTTTTCGGAAAAGTGACTTATCTAAAGAATCATCACTTATCACATCACTTATCTAATAAAAAATGAGTTTGTTCGGGTTTGGGTTTGTTTGGACTCAAGCCAAATAAAAATCATTTTTCGAAACAGTCACTTATCTAAAGGATTACCGACATCTGACAATAATCGTGATGAAGTAGTGCCCCGCAAATACTCTTTTTTGGCACGAAATTTAACAAGTTGGTACTTCTTTAGAAAAGTGACTTTTCCGAAAAATGAGTATGTTTGGGTTTGGGTTTGTTCGGGTTGAAACCAAACAAACACAAACTAATTTTTCGGAAAAGTCACGTATCTAAAGAAACACCAACATGTCAAATTTCGTACTAAAAAGAGTATCTGCGGGGAATTCTATTGCATCACTTTAATTTTTTTTAATCTGCAGCTGAAGCACCCAGAATTCTTTTTGAGACTTACGGCGGCCATGTTCTGTCGGAAACAAAATTCAGAGATTGGTTTAGACGTTTTAAAAATAATGATTTTGATGTGTTGAATTGGAGGCATTACTTCATGAAGACTCGTGTCAATTGCCAGCTAAAGTTGCAGAATCATTAGGAGTTTGGCACACATCAGTTTCGAAGCGTTTGAAAGTATGAGGAATGATTTTTCAAACGAAGAATTCATTTTCGGAAAATACAGGGAGAACTTATTCAACATCCGATACTACATATGACATACCGGGCGACCTTGCAAAAAACTTCGAGATCGATTTTTTATTCCAGCATTTCCACTTCTATGCAACCAATGTGATATAATATCAATGGCGGCGGCATCAAAAGCCCCTTGTGGCTGCCATTTTCTCTCTGCAGAGTCACCCTATTCAGCACACAACTGTGCGCTAATTTGTGTTTGATATCAAACGAATATACGGCACAAGCGCATGACAGAAGCAGTATTACTTTTAGAGTGCAACATTGAACGAGCTACGTCGTAGTCCTTAGCTTGTAGACGAGCTAAAGGTCACTCCCTCATAACCGTGCCAGCTTGTTGTGTCGTTATAAATGAAAGAAATATGAGAGCAATCAGTCCTGTACTCGTGGATGGAGAATACCATTTTTTTTCTATTTTTCCTTGATTGAACTTGAAATGCCTGCGTCATCTTTCTCCGGAAATAGTGAAAAAGCACGAGCGTCGCGACCAACAAGAACCTTCGATTGTGTAGGGAGATCGAGCCGATTAATTTCGAATGACATAATTACAATTACGTTGTACATATCGCGAATGTGACTTCGCCTACATGTTGAAAAGGGATAAAAAAAAGTTTGCTCTCTTAAGGGACCATTTCAGTGTGAATGGCTTTGAGATTGCTTTATAGGATTTTTTTTCTCAAGGGCCGACTACATCCGGGTAGGTAAAAAAGATCGATTTTTCAAAATGGTGCTCATTCGAAAGTATTTACTATCGTATTTACCATTTAAGTATTTACTATTTACTATATAGAAAGTATTAACTAAGTATTAAGGATAATTAAATACGTGCTTATTCCATGTAAAAGCTTATCAAGCTAAAGATTGCTCATTCCATATCACGAAATACTCTTTTTTTCATGTTGCAAGGATTTCTTCGCCACAGTCTTTTCCAGACATTGCGCATCTCCGTGTCGCTCTGTTTGCAGTCAGCTCTGGGAGAGCTCGTTCCTCAAAACTGTCCAACTTATAAACTTGTCGGGTAGCTCGATCAAACTGCTCACCTCGACGAGTTTCCAACTTTGCTTGGAGAAAAAGTGTTGTCCCATTTTCATTTCTCGAACGTATCCTCGAATCCTTTGCTTCTTCCATGTAGCCTGGCCGAAGATATCTATCAGACACTCGGATCGTCCCTTCGAGATCGGATGACAAAGTGGCAGGATCGTCGAAAAAGTAAACCTGTACTTATGGAATAAAGGAAAAAATCACTAATATCACTGGGGGCTTTTTCATTGTAAATCTTGCCGCAAGGTCTACAATCGCCGTCGACCTGACGAGACGGAGATTCTCGCGGTAAATTCATCTTTTATCCTGTAATCGCAATAACCATTTTGTCGATCCTCGAGCTTTTCAGGTTGAACTAGGCTAATCGTGTAATCATTTTCTTTTCGTACGTGTCCAAGTTATTGTAAATGGTGATTTTCTCGGTTTGAATTTTTTGGAGTCAATGGAACCTATAAGTTGCGTTCAATAATATTAAGGCCTTAGGTCACAGTAACAGGTATAAAATCATGTGCGAATTTAACCATTTTTATCGTATGAAAAAGTGATTCACTCGTAAAATTAATCACACATCTAGTTAGTATGAACATCAAGCTGTTGGAATTTTTTTTTTCGATGTATAAAATAGGCGTCTATTCGAAACTTCTCGAAACAGCTTTTTTACAATTGGCGTGACAAATAACTTGAACAATTTTCACTCGATTTGCCTCAAATTTAAAATTTATGTTCCTAATTGCATTTCGCAGAGAAGTACGTATGGAATTTCTGATTAATCGAATACTTTTCATTTTATGAGCAGTTT
The DNA here is from genome assembly GCA_951751655.1 of Ophion costatus. NCBI lineage: Eukaryota > Metazoa > Arthropoda > Insecta > Hymenoptera > Ichneumonidae > Ophion > Ophion costatus. Next base: position 5,235,209 of record OX632362.1, on the reverse strand, counting down.
ATGAGCAGTTATAACGAAATTTTTCACTGAAAATTCATTTCTGTCACGTCCTAAGTGGACGTGGGCATACGAGGTGTGGCTACTAAATAATCGGACTGATGCTGCTCCCAGCAAACTGCCAGAGTGCCGCGAAATGTTTGAACAAGACGCAGTCGATTGAATTAGTCTACGCACTAGTGACGCGTCGGAAAAATGCCAAATGGTCAGACGGAGCAACGGGTTAACCCCAAGTTTCTTGTTAACCTAGGGAAAACTGCTACAGAAGCTTATGCAATGTTAAAAGAAGTCTACAGGAATGAATGTTTATTGCGCAGACAAGTTTGTGAGTGGTTTAAAAGGTTTACAGAAGGGCGTGAAATGACCGAAGACGATCGGCGTCCAGGACGTTCCTCAACGTCAAAAACGGTCGAAAACATTGAAAAAATTGTTAAATTAATCCGCGCTGGTCGTCGTCTGAGCATCCGGGGGCTTGCTGAAATGACTGGAATCAACAAAGAAAGTGTTCGACAGATTTTGCATGAATCATTTAACATGCGCAAGGTTTGCGCAAAAATTATGCCGAAACTCCTCACTCCCGAGCAAAAGGAATCAAGACAGAACATTTATACTGACATCCTAAACAACATCGCCACTGATCCAGATTTGTTGGACAAGGTGATTGCGTGCGATGAATCGTGGTTTTTCACTTACGATCCCGAAACAAAGAGACAATCCATGCATTGGAAGAGGCCAAGCTCGCCAAGGCAAAAAACCCAGGATCAGCAAATCCAAATTCAAAGCAATTATGATTGTCTTTTTCGACATTCGTGGCATTGCTACGTTCACTAGGTCCCCGAAAGTCAGACGGTCAATCAACATTCCTACATCGAGGTTCTGACGGCCTTACGTGAGCGTGTGAGAAGACGAAGACCCGATTTGTGGAAGACCAAGTCCTGGATCTTTCACCAAGACAATGCACCAGCCCATTCTGCCTTGTTTGTGAAAGGGTTCCTCGCAAAATACGGCATCGCCGTGTTGGAGCATCCACCGTATTCGCCCGATCTTGTCCCCTGTGACTTTTTTCTATTTCCCAAACTCAAGTTGGCGCTGAAGGGGAAAAAATTTGAAAGTGTGGACGCGGTTAAAGCAAAAGCGCTGGAGGTTCTTAACCAGCTGATAGAAAAGGACTTCCAGCACTGCTTTCAACAATGGAAATGTCATATGGAGCGGTGTAGGGATCGCCAAGGGAAGTACATTGAAGACGATTAACTTTCTACTGTAATTGGTGACGAATAAAAAGTGTTATGATTTCAGCCCGGTTATTTAATAGCCATACCTCGTATGTTTATCGCGGTTCCTTCTTTTTAGCCTACGCCTAGCGTAATAGCTCGGGATGAGTGTGTAAGAAGGGATAGTGCATGCAAGACTTTTGAACAATGCAGTGATCCAAATAAACTGGATGAATTGGACGACTCAAAATCCTATTAATACTGGGTTTATTAAAACTAACCAATCTGGTTAATTCAATAAAAATAAAAGTACAATTAGTTTACATTGGCTGGTGTGCTGTAGATACAATGGATGGTTCACGCCGTGTCGAGTTCGGAGGTTTTCGCGGGTAGGCCGGACCGCTTAAGGGGGATTGTCTTTTTTTCGCAAAATTTACCGCTTTTTGGGAATTTTTTTGTGAAGAAAGTATACAACGGAAAACTTGTGAAACTTGGCATATAGTTTTATTGATCTGTTTACTACATACAAAAAATTTTTTAAACAATTTCATCAAAAAATCCGCCTCCCACCCCCCTCGACGCGCGATGGTCCTTTTTTGATGGTGTGCACGATTACAGCCTTCACGTTCATCTTGCAACAAAAACCCAAAAAGCATTTTACTTTAGACACATATAGCTATCGTTCGATGAAGGGAAAAAAAAATTGACGATTTGGTGACGTTTTGAACTTGAAGTATCGATTTTTCGAAAAAAATTGATCGATTTTTTGTTATAAATAAAAAACTATTAAACGTATTGCTTTTTTGCTTCATCAAACGATAAAAGGATGTCAGCTGAGCATTCTGTCCAAATTTGAAGGCAATCGGTTGAATAGTTTTTGAGAAATCGTGCACACCATCAAAAAAGGACCATCGCGCGTCGAGGGGGTTGGGAGGCGGATTTTTTGATGAAATTGTTTAAAATTTTTTTTGTATGTAGTAAACAGATCAATAAAACTATATGCCAAGTTTCACAAGTTTTCCGTTGTATACTTTCTTCACAAAAAAATTCCCAAAAAGCGGTAAATTTTGCGAAAAAAAAGACAATCCCCCCTTAAGTGGCCGTGGTTACAGAGATGAAGGAGCCGATGATTTGCGGTGATACAATTTTAATACAATCTTTTTATCGCGGGACGAGTTTAGAATTAACCGATCGTTTACGCAATGTAATTTGAAATCCGTTCTACGTGGACACTCAGGGAAATTCTTAAATGATCGCGCTTTTACAGACTACTGACTTAAACAATTTGAGTAAAAAGTTCGCGGTTGCTGTCAGGAGACAGATGTACTAGTTGTTCCGATGAAAGATGTTGGGAGACTGACTTCTACGAGTAGTGATGGAACACTGACTTGATGATTTTCTTCTTCCGGGATGTAGGAAAAATTGGGATGCTGAGGTGGTGGGAGAAGGAAACTCTGGGAGAGTCCACTTTCGGTGGTGCATTCCCTTTTGGATTGGTGGAAAAGGCATCTTCGGTTGATTGGTCGAAAATAGAGAGTGGGAGCAGGATGTAGGTTGCGATAGTCACAACTGTCGCTCTATTTTCAGGAATTTGAGCTACGCTTTATCTGGCAAGACGGAAAAATATGAAGATGAAAAAGGGGCCTTGTCGGCGGCAAGAACGCACGCTTGAGATAGGGCTTGTTTACCGAGGCCCGCGAGTGCACGTGGGAAATATCAACGCAGTTTTATAACCGGGTCAACTTTCTGGGTCGGAGGATTTTCTTCTAGCGAGTGTATATTTTATTGGTATATTTGAACGTTTCGTTCGTCAACGGCCAATATTCTCCGCATTCTTCGAGTCGCTGTGCAGTTTCGTTTTATAACTGAAGCATCTTATCGTAATCTATGCTATGAATATTTAGAGTGCCGCCTCATGCGTTGGACGTTCTTGTCATCCGATATTTTTCCGTTTGTGTATTTGTTCGTAATATAGTTGACACTGCTGTGCTCTCACGTGGGAAAGTACGTGAGACGGTTACGTCTTGTATTATCGATAGGCTACATTTACGCCGTTGTAGGCCTAACTCCAAAGAAAAGTATTAAGATCCGTCGAAAAATGAGAATACCGCTATCGAGCGTATTAGGCTTAGTGGTTGTTCACGAATTCCATGGGAAATCGCGTAGACCCTGCGTCTTCGCCGGAGCTCAACGAGAGAAGGGAAAGTAAAAAAATTCATACATAGTAGCATTTGGTCGCGATGTGACATTTCTTAAGGATGTTGAGTCCCTATGAAACATGTTAATGTTAATTGTTCAATAAATAGCTTCTTAATCGTCATGAAATTTTTACACGACCCCCTGAATACTTCATGTAAAAACATACCAAATTTTCCGAATTTTATCATCATTACTTCAACCTCCTTAAGGGTTGAAATAGAAAATGATAAGAAAATTCTGAAAACTTGGTATGTTTTTGTATGAAGTATTTAAGAGGTCGTGTTAAAATTTCACGACGATTAGGAAGCTCGTTATTAAAAATTAACATTTTGTTAAGAACAATTTTTAAAAGAAATAAAAAAAAAATTATCAACAAACTTCGTTTTGTTTCCGTTGCTTTCAGTATATTGTAGATATTATAAAATTGAGAGGTCAAAAAAAAACTTATTGCAAAGTTACATCAGTTTCCATAAAACAACATTTAATTTGTGAATGTTAATTGTTCAATAACGAGCTTCCTAATTGTCGTGAAATTTTCACACGACCTCTGAAATACTTCATACAAAAACATACCAAATTTTCAGAATTTTATCATCAGTTGCGATTTGGGACTCAACATCCTTAAGTTCAAATACCTACAACTTTTGCATAAAACAATCTTTTTTAAATTCCGTACGTACTTCTCTAGGTATTCTAGTGTTGATTGACGAGATTTTTTGTTTTTTGTTCTAGGTGAAAAATTGTGGATGCTAAATGTCATGCCGCGGAGCGCCTAAAAAAAGATAACGAAAGAAAATATCAGTAGCCAGCCGTTTTGTACATCGAAAAAAAAATTCTAACAGCTTGATATTCATCTAAATAGATGTGCAATTAATTTTATGAGTGAATCACTTTTTCATACGAAAAATAAAATTTCAATCGCACATGATTTTATACCCGTTACTGTGGCCTAAGAAGAAAAAAATAAACGTGATTGAACGAAGGATTTGAGAAAAATTGAAATTCGAATTTTTGGCAGAGTTGTATGCAAAATAGTTCAATTTTTGGTAGAATTTCCACTACGTATAGCCTTGTAAAATTAGTTGTAATCGAAAAAAAACCTTCGTATAATCACTAGTCATAGCTATTTTAAAAAAGTGTGCAGAATTTTATTAAGATCGGTGCATTCGTTTTTGAGAAATCGTGTCCACCAACTTCAAAAATAGTGTTTTGAGAAAAATGCAATATAAATGCGTCGCTCCCGGCCGGTCTTTCCCAACGGCGGGAATTCCCAAAGGCTCTCTCTCCGAGACTTTTACTCCGATTAACTTAAAACTTTGGGAGAATATTCTAGACATATTGTACTAATAGATACTAATTTTTTTTCAAAATTTCTTCGTATTGCTACTTTTTGTTGGTAGTCGACGATTTGTCTTACTAACTTATTGCCGTTACTTTGAAACAAAGATATTTCAATAAGAATATCAAGAGAAAAAGGTACCTGTAGTCTTGGCCAAAACTATTAGGTAACCCTATAAAATATTGATATTATAAAAAGTGCATGATACGATTACAATTGCTTTGAACTAAAGCTAAAGCGGCATCACCAAATATAAAATTGAACAATAGAAAACCTCTTTTGGTCGATTGCAAAACATCTGGATTGTAAAACGCTGAGCATGTGCGTTTTTTAAATTTCAACAAAAACGTTTACCCGTCTTCATTTGCTGTTCTTAGCGTTGGAGAAGTCCTTTTTGCTATTTCGTGGGTTGCCGAAAATGCCGAAAAGTAGTGAGCTTTCATACGAGAAACGGGTAAAAATTCAACTCTTGCACAAACAAGGAAAGTCCCAATTGAAAATATCGAAATTTAATTTTTACCCGTTTCTCGTATGAAAGCGGACGACTTTTCGGCATTTTCGGCAACCCACGAAACAGCGAAAAGGGCTTCTTCCACGCTAAGAATAGCAAATGAAGACGGGTAAATCCAGATGTTTTGCAATCGACCAATAGAGGTTTTCTATTGTTCAATTTTATATATAGGGCTGCCTAATACTTTTGGCCAAGGCTGCATATACCTTTTCTCCTTTTAATATTTTCATTAAATCATCTTTGTTCCAAAGTAACAGCAATAAACTAACGAGACAAATCGTTGACTATCAAACAAAAGAAGCAATATAAAGAAATTTTGGAAATTTTTATTTTCAATGAAGTGAAGCAAAAACAGGAAAATACAACTTTTTACTCCTTAGACTAAATATTTCAAACCTCATAGTTTTCAAGTTACGTCGCACGATGCCAGCTTTTGGGAAACTTATCGTTTTTTTCAGAAAAAACTAAGTAACTGCAAAAAAGACTCGCAAATTAAAAAAAAATGAAACTAAAAATAAAGGTATCTTTTTCAAAGATCTTATCAGTAAATGGTGAGATTACTATTTTTCAAACGCTAGCACGCCGTTTTTGCAAAGTGTCAAAATCGTGAAAAACCGGCAATTTGAAAATAAACCACCATCTTTACAAAAACGAATTGCAAAAATAAAAATATGAACGAAGAATGGAGTTGGCTTTGTCCGTTTCAAAATTCCGTTTAATAAATTGGTTGACGATTTCTTTTGGCCGAGATATTTGATTTTTTGTCCGGACAGAAAACTTACAGGGTGCCCAATACTTTGGGCCAAGTCTGTATGTGTATGGGCACATTTAACTTCGGGGGCTGTCCCATAGTAGTCCTTTGTATTTCAAATCATATTTAAATAAATGTGAACATATTTACACAAAAGGCTTTGTAAGGTTCGACCCACAACCAAAACTTACGATTAATTTTTTTTAAGTCTAAGGAGTCTTTAGAGAGGTTATCACTTTAGACGGCAAAAAGGCCATTTTCGTGAATTCGTTTGATAGGTTTATATTATAGATATCGAGATAAAGGTTTTTACGCTTAATAAATACACCTATCGAAATACAAAAAAATGTATGTATTTATGTAACCTAAACAAACTTTAAACGCGTTTTTCTCGAAACAACGTTTTTCGAGGGCTTGTTGATAAAATCATCGAAACTACTGAACCGATCCTCATGAAATTTTAACCACATATTCTTTACAACTATAGCTATAGCGCATACCAAGGATTGTTTAAATTTTGATGTTTACTATTTTTTTTGCCAAAAACAGTGAAAAACACGTTTTTCTTTGTTTTTCGAAAAATATCCATCATTTTGTTATTTTTGCATATATCAAAAATCGTATGATATGCGCTATAGCCATTAACACACTGAATTTAAAACCGTTTGATTTTTTGTTTCGGATGATCCATCTCCGAGATTTTATCAACAGCGAAGACCTACCATTTTTTAGGACACTTTTTCAACTACCATTTTCGTCTATGAACAATGACTTAAATAAATTTTTAAAAATCTAACGTATTTCGGAAGTGTATTTATTAAGTGTAACAACTGTTATATCAATATCTATGATATGAACCAATCAAAAAACTTCACGAATATAGACTTTTCAGAGTCTTAAGTGAGAAGACCCCTTAAGGTTCTTCCTCAAAATATTCAGATAAGCTGACGTTACGTTGGTGTATCGGGTTCGAAGTATACTTTTTCTATCCATATATTATATATCAGAAGCTGAAAGAAATAAAATCACCCTATTCGCGTTGAACCTCACTCGTTGCGTCCAACGTCTTGAAAAGTCGTGAAGTTCCGCAGTTTCTCTCCCTCCTTTTTCCTCAGAGCATTGAGCTTCGACACTTTCGTTTCATACGCTTTGGGTACCTCGTTGTCTCATTCAGCACATTTACGATGATATATCCAGGCGGTTTGTTGGTAGAAAGTTTGGCCGGAGGAGGTTTTTCGCACCGTTTTATTCTCTTACGTAGGGCGCCCCTCAGAGCGATCGGTCGAGAGAATATTTTCTCACCCTCTCGCTTATGCCGCGATGTTTTTTTGTTGTGTTTCTTACATCATTCTACGCGATAACCGCAGTGGTATCTGGCCAGAAGGGAGAGGTGATGGGGCGAAAGGAATGGAAGGCGAGGATCAAAAATAAGAAAGTCTATAAAAATAAAGCGAAAACCCTGAGCCTGCTCACTTTGCTACGGGAGGAAAGTGAGCATCGTTCGATCGACGTCTCATCGCGCGAAACACCTACGCACGGGCCTTCCTTCTGCCTCTCGGATTATACAGGAAAGCCTAGAATTAAAGGGTGACCGAATTTTTGATGGCGCGCCGCTGACAACCCTTGGATCGAACTGCCGAAATCACAACTAAACCGAAATATATGAAGGGTCGGTTATATTCCTCGTCTTATCGTCGGCATTGTCGTTTTTCCCTCGCATTTTTGTTTGCAGTTCTTATTCCTGGATTTGACCCCGAAAGAATTCTAAATACATCTTCTTTGGGCCTCGATCGGATTTGCATTTTACACAAGGATTTTATTTAGAAACATCATTATATTGATATATTAGGAGTACAAATAAGTCTCCGCCGTTAAAAAATAAATAAAACGTTGGGTATTTATTGTGAAAGAACGGTACTTTATGCTTTATTAAAATAAGAATTTCTTGTCGAGTCACTCCTTATGTAAGTGCAAGTACTTCTTGCGGTCGGCACGAATCTCCCTTCAATAATGCTTCCAATTCTGCGTCTTCGTACACTTTCGGCCTTCCGCTACTTTGGGACCTGGTCGAAGTTCCGAACTTTGAATACTCCGACGGCTTAAAATTCCGAATTTGGAGGTTCCGAATTTCAAGATGGAGCCGGGTTGTAATTACGAACTTCGAATGATCAAGACGCTCAAAACTCCGACAGAATACTACCCCGAAATATCAACATGTTGAAAGAATTTTGTATAATAGACCGAAACTCCGAAAATTTGAACACCGTCAACATAATTCGGCAAAGGAGGTTTGAAAAATTTTAAAATTGTCAACATATCGACGAATTATTTTAAGAATTTATTTATTTATTAAGAAGTGTTTTTACGTCAATTTTGAACATTTGTCTAGACATTGTTATACGTTCTCCATCATTGACACTCAACTATGATGTAGAACGTATAACATTGTCTACACAAATTTCAAAACTGACATAAAATCACTCCTTAATCTATTCAAAAAAATGTTGAAATAATTCGTTGATTTATTGAAAATTGTGAATCGTTTAAACCTTCCATAGCCAAATTATTTTGACGGTGTTCACATTTTCGGAGTTTTGCTCTTCGGGTAAAATTCATTCGGAGTTTTGGTCTTTCGGGGTACTATTCTTTTGGAGTTTTGAGCGTTCTGATGATCCAAAATGCGGAACCGTAACCCGTCCCCGCTACGTTCTTTGTCTTCGACCTCAAACCCACCGTTCTTAAACTTTTGAAAACACTCACGACATCCTCTCTCACTTAAAGCAGCCGATGCGCCTCAGTTGCAGATTTCTTCAAATTAAATAAGTAAATCAAAAGTTCCCCCAATGACGCTTATTCGGCTCAAAACTCGCCATTTTCGCACGAAATAAATTATCTGATGCGGATACAAAATCGCTAATATTTCAAGGTTATGGTATGCCAGATGACCAACCTTACGATATGAGGTTTTACATCTGACAATTTCAACCATAACCTCATGGTGGGGCCATCTTTTGTCAAACGACAAGACTTATTTGTACTCCCAATATTTACATATCCGTAATATACGTTTTCTTCCGACGTTTTTGTCTTCGAAGTTCTCAAATCACACCCGTTCAGCCGCACAGGAAATGACCGGCAGAATTTTCACCTTACGATGTCAGCATCATCAAAAAAAAAGATTAGCAAACATGTCTTAGATGATCATGAAACAAAGGTATGTACTCGGAGTGAAATTACTTTGTAATGAATGATAATATACTAGGACGTTGAATAAGTTCTCGCTGTTTTCCAACAGTTGGCGTTACCAGAACTGCGTGCGTGTAGTTTGTTTGGGTTGACGAAATTTTGAAAGTATTAAAAAACAATTTAAAAAAAAAGCATCAATTTTCACGAGAAAAACGAGAAATTATTCAACATCCCAATACTTTCGGAACGGTTTATTGCGCTCATTTCACCGACGGAATTGTGGCCAGGACAGCCATGCACATTTGAGAGGCACATTTGCAAGGGCGAGAGAAGGCAAAGAGTAAGAGCGTCAATGCATGACCGCAGGTAGTCAGATGAGAAAAAGTATTTCATCTATGTACGAGTGGATATAAAATAGAGAAAAAAGAAAGAGAGAGAGAGAGAAAGTCAGGGTGAAATAACGAGAGGTAAGATCGGCAAAGAATGACAGACCGAAAATACCGGCAATATTCATGCTTCGACAGTGAAAGAGAAAAAGATAGAAAGTACGAGGAGAATGCAGCGAGAAAGGAAAAAGACGAAAGAGAGCCAGAGAGAGAGACAGAGAGAGAGAGAGAGAGAGAGAGAGAGAGAGAGAGAGAGAGAGAGAGAGAGAGAGCGAGGGAGAGAAAGATTCTGATGGATATCGTAAGGCAGGAGAGGGAAGAGGATAGGGTGCGAGAGCAAGTGAGAAGGAGAAAGAGCGACAGACTCTTCGGCTCACGAGAACCCAGCGGGGCCGAAGGAGAAGGGGGTTGAAACGGTGGAGGATTGGGAATGGGTTCAGTTGTGGCGCTACCGCGGTTCGGGTCACACGTGTGTTACCATTTCGCGTCATCTTCGCTTCAAAAACATACCCCATTAACAAACAAGTAAAAGAAAATTCTCCAAATTTCATTTAAATCTCGTCTGACCATACACGGAATCCCTCCACTTGTAGACCCCGAAGTTTCGTCGATACGTTGGAAAAACATGTGTCCAACGCTGTCGAATTTTTCATCCATTGGACACGTCATGTTCGTTAAAAACGTCTGCTATCGAGTGACGACACGTCGGCTGTCAAAAAAATTAAAATAAACATAAACGCAGCATCGTGAATCTTCGATTTCTTCCGTACAGTGATGAATGAATTATACGGTGCGCGTTGAAAGTATGCGATGTGTATTTGATGATTTTGCCTTGAAGCGCGTGCCTTAGAGAAAGTCGTCGGTCGGGTGAACATGAAGGGACCCCACGAGTGATTCGCGTGATTAATTGGTGAATCTATGACGACTGGCTTTTCCTTTACTAGGGGTTAAAGAATCTCGCGACCATCTGTCGCTCGAGTGACTGCTAAACTTTGAGCGGTTGCTCGCTATTTGCACACACCCAATTAACGGCCCTTGGTATGAAAGTACGTAATACCCGGAGCAAAAAAACAACTCGGCAAAGTTCGATGGTAATAGGGGAGTTTTATTACGAGTCCAAGACTCTCGATTGGAATACGTCAACATTTCGAGTAATCGGACGACAGCTCTTAATATTTTCGCACTTTCTCACCATCCATCTCGTTTTCCTTTTTCATCACTCGAGGCTGCTGAAAAAGGGCAAAGCACCATTTTTTAAACGAGTCATGTCTTTGGCGTAGCGAGAGTTCAACCCCACATCAAACGTGCCAGCCTGTCCTTCTCGGCGTGTATACATTGTCTCGTTGAGAGAGCGGTCTGTGCTAAAAGCCTCGTTGAAAAAAAAAACGCCGTTCAGAAAAGTCGCACGTGATACGACAGAATTAATTTTACAAAAAATGCAGGTACATCAAAGAAGGCGTGTCGAGAAAGAACGAGGGCTTTGAATTCAAAAGTAATGAGGGAAATTTCGACGTGCAACGAAGTATTGTTGGTTCCAGTAATTACACTAAACGACAAATTCTATTCGTATTAAATAAGCACGTCTATTTGTTTTTTTAAATTTAAATTAACTATTTTTTTGTGAAATTACATTTTTCCTATTGGATTCCATTAGTGGAATTATTTATTTGAAATATGTTTATTTATTCAAATCAAAATCTATTTAATATCGTCTAATATCTAAATACTTTCTTTAATTCTGATACATCTGTGATTCGGTTTTATCTGTTCAAAAAACAATTTAATTGACTCCACTAAATGTACCTATTTAATTTTTTGCCATTTAAATTAATTACAATCTTCGTACAGTCAACCGATTTTCTATTTGAGTACAACAATGGTCTGTCTTTATTGCAATATACACATAAAAGGAGGGGAGGGGTGGAGAGAGGGGAGAGAGAGGAGTTTTATATATATAGTATATTATTCGATAAAACTCTCTAATTATTACAATGATATTAACTAATTGACATAGTTTATATGATACCACAAAGCATTATAGGAATATAATTATAGGAAAATAGTTATATTCATTTGGTCTCTTATGCCATTTCTGCGACGAAGATATTACAAGCAGCATAGGGGCAGTGTGTGTAACTGCAGATAGGTCGGTTCTATGTTCCAAAAAAATAATTCCAGGTCAGGGAATGATGAATAACGACACAATATCATTGTGACACAACTCTTAATTAAGTGTTTCATTTCATTTCGAATTTGGGAAATATTTTATGCCTATAGTACACTTGAGTTTACAGTGTATACTATAAGCAAATAAAGATTTATTTCGATCGAATCTTTATCTATTCATTATGAATATATTTAATATTTAAAGAGACTAGCTGAGGAAAATAAAAAAATTTGCGAAGCGAACAAGATCATAGTAGGCCGTGAGACAAAAAAACCTACTTGATTCAAATCCCATTTGAATTGAATATTTTGGCAGTGTTGGTTTACTTCCGGTTAATATTTCGAAAGGCTTAGAAAAACGTTAGTGTTTCGATTCCGCAATTATTTTAAATTTTTTAACCAATTTATTGTCAATTGGCTTTCTTCGCGTTAAATTAAGAGGGTTGCAAAGAATGCAGATCGATAAAAGAACAATCGAGTTCGCAAACATAAAATTGGAAAGTGACGACGAATAGCTGGCCAATCGACCGTCGCCTGTATCGAGGACGGTGCATGCGTAATACAGAAATTTATTTAACGACGGGGAGGAATACAAACATTGGGTGAGCTCGGTACAAAAAAGAACCTAGGTCGAGGTAAATTGTACAGGAAAAAAGGGAGCACACAGACAAAGTTCCATTAGTCTTCGCATCAAGTTCTCGGCTACCCATCCCAGCGTGGACGTGAAAAATAATTAGTTATCGTAAAATGTACTCGCCTATCCCCACATGAAGTCCCAGGTCAAGTTTCATCAATAATTATCCCAAGCTTCACATTCACCGACTATGCAAGTGCACTTTCTGACAGGCGAACAATCCGCACCACGTGCTACTCTCGATTACGATTGTTTTATCCATATTTGATAAATTCCGTTGGGAGAAATCCAATCTCATCCGCCAAATGATTAATTGCATATTTTGTCTACAGTTCTACGCAACTCCCCTTAAAATATAGTCCAAAACGAAACGGTATTATTTCTACACTATCGTAAATGAACGTTGAATATTCTTTATTTATTCTAGCTCGCTGATTCAATTTTAGCTGATCAAACTTACATATACACGCGTTTGCGTGATCATTCACATGTTCCACGAACCATAGACGATTCACCGAGAATCGAGCGCAACCATGCTTGGAAAAGTCATTTTTGCGTACATGCAAGCACGGCTTACTTGCACTCCGCAGTGTCTTTTCTGTCGTTGCACGATGAGGCACTGTCGGCTCGTCTAGTCTGCGCTGACTGTTACCACTGCCGGCTCAGGGAACCGGCGTTCCGTCATCGAGATTACATCGCGGCCGACGCTCTGCCCACATCGTTGACGCGACAGACATAGAAGTGAATGCACATATATCCATACGTACACACAAATAAACACACATACACGAATATATATATATATATATAAATTTACACACTCATATTGGTACATATAGATGTACGATTGGATTATACGCCACGCTGCGCTTGAGTTCAACCGCGGTGAGGAACGAGGCTACGCTCCAACTATCGGATTACGAGTTGGCGTGCGACATTAGTGCGTGCGGCTTCTTTTTCGATTTGTAGCCTCCGGAGAGCCAGCTTCGTAAACGTGACGTATGAATTGAGCAGTTCCGCATCCCACAAGCTCTTATATATATATAGGTACACAAATTTCCGAAGTAATAAGAGGTATGTCCTTTTCGGAACTTTGTCCGTATATATATATATATATATATATATATATATATGGAAATTTGTGTACCCATGTATTCTTACTCGCTGATCACGAATATGATAGTGAACATACCCGCAAATTTGATTTTCAAGGACAAAACTCACAAAAACTGATTTTTAAAAAATTTTCCATTTTATTGTAATAAATCTTAATCTTAGAGACAAATGTTTTGTACAAACGTTGTAACCAATAAAAAGATTAATCTTTTATGTTCTATACACCTTTTGTCTAAAATCAATTTGTTTCGAGAAAAAGGCGATAATCCTCCAAAAAGTACATGTTCCTTAGCTCCATTAGTTTCGATATTATCTACTTGCACACTTTACCGCGCGAAGATTGCAGCTGGGTCTATAACGCTATACGCATACCTACACAACAAACAGCACACAACAAAACAAACCCAAACAACAAACACACAACACAACAAACAAACCCTAACAAACTCCAACCTCCCAGCGGTGCAGTGCGTAAGGAGATAATATCGAAACTAATGGAGTTTAGCAAAATGCACTTATTGGAGCACTATCCCATTTTTCTCGACACAGAATGGTTTAGATTCAAAAAAAGGAAAGTACATAAAAGATCAATCTTCTTATAGGCTACATCTTTTGTGGGAAACATTTTTCTGTAATTTCAACATTTATTAAAATAAAGTAGAAAAACTTAATAAAAAACATAGTTTTTGTAACTGTTGACCTTGAATATCGAATTCGCGGGTATTTTCACTATCATGTTCGTAATCAGCGAGTCAAAATACACGGGTACACCAAATTCTAAATTAATCAGAGGTATGTCCTTTTCGGAATTACACCCATATATATATATATATATATATATACACACTATATATACGATGCTTACTTTACAAAAGGGATATAAATCCGTTTACTATATATAATAATCATATTGATTAGGCCGGACCATTGATTAATTGTGTCTATCGAAAATGGTTTGCATTGGAAAAGAAAACGTTAATTTATCACGCGTAAATCAAATGGAGGGTTAAAAATATCATGAGTCACCTGTTAGAATTAAACTACAGGCTGCTCCTTTCACGAGCATCTTTGTTCCAGCATTTAATAACATTTCAAGGGATGAGAGCCCGAATCGGATTCCTTTTTTGGGTCGGTCTTATATATATATATATATATACATATATATAAATGAGGTATTCCACGTGAATCCAGTGGACTATTATATATATTATATGTAAAATATTATATATACTATATATATTATATGTAAGCATTTTCAAGCCAACACCCGCAGTGGAAGTACGATTTTTTCTGTGCTGAAGACGACTTCAATTGAAATTAATGACAGACTGCCACCTGTTGAAGGTCCATGATTGTGATTTGGTTATTCAAAAATGGTCAAACAAATTCATTGTGGGTATCAAAATATTTAAGTATCCGCCCGAACTATGCGATTCTTGAATTTTTCGGATTTTGTTAAACGTTAATCGCTCAGAAAGCACAGAAAAAATCATACTTCCACTGCGGGTTATAGCTTGAACATTTTCACATATAATCACGCATTTTTGAGAATTTTTTCAGATTTTTAAGTCGGGGCATTTTTTTCGGAAATGTTTTTTTTTGGTCTAAGGGTTGTTTCGAAAAATGTAAAAAAATTCAGGGTGTCGTTTATAGTCAATGGAATCAGATTAAAAAAAATAAATCGAATTGGCGGGGGTCAGGGAAAAAGTCCACCGGATTCACGTGGAATACCTCATATATATGTATATTTATGTCTGTATATATATGTATATATATGTATATGTGTATATATATGAATATGTGTATATATATATATATATATATATATATATATATGCGTGTGTGAGCGCGCGCGCGTATTTCTATGTGGTCTATTTTAATTCGTCTCGGCAAATATCTTGAAAAAACAAAAAACACAAGAAGAAGTTATCGACATAAGTTGTAATTCAGAAGGCAACAATAAAGTGGCCTTAAACGGTCTTCAAGCAAGTCCTTTCAAGGTCATTCGAAGGTCATCCTTTTGTTTTAATGGAAACTTATATTTTGTTTAACGTCCCCTAATTTTACATAAGAAAGACAACAAATGCTTTTGTCCGAGGAATTCACATATCCGACATTCCCTTCCTAATATGTACTATATAGTGATTAATCCGATTTGTCACTGATGTACATCTAAAAGTGCAAGCATTTTTCAGAATAAAGTTACACACTTATGTATGTGCGTGTGTTTTCAAGACTGCAAGATGGCACTTAAACTTGTAATGCCATTTGCATCGTACTTATTGGTATCTTGACATCAGCGGCTACTAGCCCACTAACCTAGACCACTTGAAAATATTTGAAGTGCTACAATTTTCATGTTTTTTAAAGGTCAGATACGAAACTTTCTTTTCCTTCATTGAATCGGTTTTGAAAGCAATGATCTTATGAGAAAACGAAACGTATGTGTTCACAATAAAAGTAATGAAAGTCACCGTAAGAATTCGTAGGCCTGTCGAGCATCTTTATTTTTGGTTTTTCCGCCGAATGTTTTTCTCAAAGCTACAAGTCTTTGGTAGAAAACATTTTTCGCAGGATTCTACATATCTCCGCTATTATTTTGGAATATTCGAGATCAGTGACGTTAGTTCAATCTTATTAATCAATCTGCTCAATTACATAATGACATAAATATAAAAACCTATGGAAGTTGTATATGCCAGAATATCGTTGCCAATATCGAACGGGAAGTGACATGATCACACGAATGTGTCTATACCAATCGCGGACGATCACAACAGGAAAATTTAAAGATTCCTGACCACCTATTCTCTTTTTCGAACAGTATATTTACGACTGCAGGAAAAAAAAGTCCGTATAAGCAAGAACACATATAATGAATTCGAGTAAACTTTTCGAATCCATAGAATTGTTTTTTTTTTCACGTTGCATGCAAACGGCAAGGCCAGAAAAGCAGCTGCCATTCGGAAACAAACTCGGCTATTCGAAATTTACACGTATGTTCGAAATTTCCATCAATCCTCTGCAACGCTTAGAATTCTCCGCGACCGTTTGCCAACCGAATAAGAGAGCGTTGAAAATGATCGCAGCCAAATGTGACCCGGGGAAACGAGAAAACGAGGGCCAGAGTTATAAAAAGGGAAATCCAGGGTATATGCGCGTGACAAAAGTTTCTCGCGAAGACAATAAATCGGTGACGTACATACACAGGAGAGAGAGGGAGAGAGAGAGAAAGGGATGGAGTGAGAAGTATTTCTTTCTTTCTTCCTGAATTTGTAGCGATGTACCTTTTTGAAACACGAGCGACGACCGAGCAGAGAATATCTGCACAGTCTCGCTTTTTTCCATTTTCCACTTCTGTATGTAGATATATACAGGGTGTACCAGAACTGAATGTGTTCTCCGAAATGGGGGGTTGGGGTGAAATTCTGAGTCGATTGTTATGAGCATGTGTGGGTCTCAGATCAACCCCTGAATTATTATTAATCCTTAAAGGCGGGCCAATGAGGTGCACCCGCCTTTAAACACGAATAATAATTTAGGGGTTGACCTGCAACCCACACATGCTTATATCAATCGACTGAGAATTTCACCCCCCAAGCCCCCATTCCGGGGAACGCATTCAGTTCTGGGACACCTTGTATAGTTTCCTCAGTGGCTCTCATCCTATATA